>JAGDQP010013069.1:0-48762 GCA_022664845.1 Lepisma saccharinum | reverse complement strand
CATCGAGTATGCACTGCTTTACTATCCTCTCCATTGGTTTCTTGTTTGGGAACATTTTTTCCTGAAGCTCCAGGAACAGAAGAACCACTTACAAACACATGCAACTCCAACAAGTCAAAAAAGATTTTTCCAGAAGGGATACTTTTTACACACATTAACCAAAACAATATTTAGGTGATGGTTATAGCAGTGAACATACAACGCGTGTGGTACTTCATCCGTAAAAAGTTTGTTTTTGAACACCATGAAGCTCACCATTCATTATATAATCCCCATCGTATGTTTGAGCAACCCATTTAATTAAGTCAACAGCACACACAGCAGTCACTTCCTTTATATACTGTAACAATGATCGGGAAGGGCGTAAGCCATAGTGCTGTTACCGCCCATACAATTCATTTTATCTTATCTTTGTAACAATGATTTGGCATCTAAGTATTTTCTTCGTGGAAACCCAACGGGCAACAATATATTTGCATCTCTTTGCTTTCATCCGCAATTAACGCAAAAAACAAACATTTTTGAGTTCATTATCAATATGGTTCAGTACAAGATCTCCCATGATATTAATAATGTTATTTTGGATTTCTGAACCCAAATGTTGCGTTACGTGGCATAGATCTGAGTTTTTCAGCAAATGATGAGTTATTTTCCGCCAGTTGGCTCCTTTCCCACATCTCTATCCTATGAGCCTCGGATGTATAAAAACCGCAATACAAATTCAAATTTAATTGAAGAAGTAACTTAATGTTACTATCCTGTAGTCAATGCTAAATGAATATTGTTAGTTCTGAGATTAGATATGAAAAAAGAGGCATTAATATCTCGTTGAAAGTTCATATCACCACTGATTTACTGTGCTGCATAATTTCTAGAATGTAATTAAAATATCTCAGGAATGCTTAAGCATATTTTGACCAAGAACACGTACAATTCTGCGATAAAAGTTCGTACTCACTGAAATCACTGAATGGAATTTCTGTGATAAACTACGGAATTTCTCTATGTAGTACCATTTTAGGGGTTAAGCTACGGTTGAAATCGCCTAAAAAGAAAATACTTCTGAAAGTTTTATTTTCAAAGAATCACTGATTTTTACTACATTTCCCCAAGCGTTAGTTAGTAGTAGCAATACCAGTGCGTAGGGTGGCCACTGTAGGGGCCAAGATTTTGAGCGGGGGTGCCTTTCCCCCTGGCCCCTCCTTGGCGCCGCCACTGATATAGTTATATGGAATTTCCTCTCAGAAGATCTTCGCTCGACTTCGTATGATATTTCTTTGAAGGACAGGCACAAATTTTATTTCCTTCACTAACAATTCTCTTCTTATTAAGTAACAATTATTGATTTCACAAACTAGTTTCACAGTCAATCCAAAGGACATATTTTTTAATAACAACCTATCTTCAGATAAATTTTGTAACTCAGAATTTGATGGAAACGATCAAAATAGAAGACTTTCCAAAACTATTTATAGCAGTTTGAATACTGTTACTTTGGCATGAAATCACATCTTTTATTTACAATGTGAATGAAAGTATCTTAATTTTTGTTACACTGAAACTCTTTACTCATCTGATCGTCATACGAAAACTGCAAACCCAAGGCATTTTCTACTCTGGACTACTATTCTATATGCTCGGGATGTAATCTGCAAAATGACAAATCGCAGATCGCATCACAGAATCGAGGAGAAAAGCTACATGAAACTCACTGATTTAAATATAACTAACGATAAGCACATCATTTTTTTTATATATGTCAGTGTACAATGGACAGCGTTTCAGCTACAAATAATCGTATTGAGAAGGTTTCAATACCACTACATCATGTCACTAATTTTAATAATTTTCTTTTAAAAATATGTATAGGTAGAAAAAAGCTTCAACAACAATTAAGAAGTCAATGATTTTGACTCATATTCCTCGTAGGCGTTTGCTAGGGAATTTAATATAATTAATAAGTATTTTAAAACAAATAAAACACTATCTAAAATTCACCAACATACTCATACGTCAGAATAATTTTCTTTATTAAAAGAGAATTAATTTTCTTTATTATGAAATTTAAATATAGAAAGGAAAAATTCGCGATCTGTGAATTATAAATATGTTCATGCTATCATAGTTTTAGTACCAAGTTTGGAAATAAGTTTAATTTCATCCCCATTCATAGTAATTTCACACAGATCGTTAGGCCATTTTTAAAGAAGATTTAATTTTTATTTCTGAGTATTTAACATGCATATGTAACTTCTATTTGTTCAAGAATAATATACGACACAGACCTATTAGGAACTATTCCTTTTTGAAAATTTCAGCTCGACCTGTTATCCAGGAGAGGCCCACACCTTGCACTCCATCCCCTTGTGGTGCTAATGCAGTCTGTAGGGAACAAAATGGTGCTGGATCCTGTACTTGTCTTCCAGATTACGTAGGGAATCCTTATGAAGGTTGTCGTCCTGAATGCGTCATTAATTCTGATTGCGCAACTAACCGAGCTTGCCTCCGCAATAAGTGTCAAGATCCATGTCCAGGAACCTGTGGTCAAAATGCAGATTGCCAGGTGGTGAATCACTTACCTTCGTGCACTTGTCGACAAGGATACACTGGAGATCCGTTTAGAGCCTGTTCTATCTTACCTCAACAACGTAAGGAAAATCCCTGATTTCTTTCTTTTTCTCTTATTTTCAGCTTCTGTTCTACGTATTTCTTTGCTTTTATTGTCTCTATCAACACTTTTATTGCTGCTCATACTGAAACTCTTGAAACTACACTAAATTTTATAAGTAGCAATTTTCATGTGAAAAATAATTACTCAACAAAATTTATTGATATTATCATTGAATGAAATTTTTAAAATCCTTACACATAATTTCTATTTCTTTTCTTTTCTCTTTGTTTTCGCACTCTTCCAAAGAAATATTCTGAATGTTTTTTTTAACCTTCTTTAATAGCTATACAAGCCGAACCTGGAGATCCATGCAATCCTTCCCCTTGTGGTGCAAACAGTCAATGTCGAGAAGTAAATGGTCAAGCAGTATGTTCCTGTTTACCGAATTACATGGGAACTCCTCCCGGATGTAGACCGGAATGTGTTGTAAGTTCAGAATGTCCTCAAAACAGAGCTTGCGTCAACCAAAAATGCAGTGACCCATGTCCAGGAACTTGTGGTTTGAACGCTCAGTGTCAGGTGATTAATCACAGTCCGATATGCAGTTGCCGTCAGGGATATACTGGTGATCCGTTTACAAGATGCTCTGAGATTCCACGTAAGCATGGCTTTTATAAATGCGAAGTTAATTCCGTAAATATAAATTATCTCGCTGTTGAAATCCATGAAAAGTTCACTTCACGTTCATGGATTGAAGTAAAATAGCTGTTGAACAGATAACTTGAAGTTAGATTTTGATCTCAGTTTAACAGTCAACTATTTATGTTCTTTCTTTCATCCTCATGTTAGCTTTTTCAACACAAATTCAAAAAGAAAATTGAATATCTTTTCCAAATTGGATTTTGATTTGTAGATACTTTAAGACATCTTAGAGGTCAATTTATATCAACTGTATGCACTTGTCTTATAGCACCTCCACGAGAACCACCACGTCCTGTTCACGTGGATCCCTGCGTACCTTCTCCATGTGGCCCATATTCGCAATGCAGGGACATAGGCGGAAATCCATCCTGTTCGTGTCAAGCAGGTTACATGGGAACTCCTCCCAATTGTCGTCCAGAGTGTGTTATTAATTCCGAATGTGCTAGCAACAGAGCATGTATTAGGGAGAAGTGTGTAGATCCTTGCCCGGGATCCTGTGGCGCTGGTGCAAGATGCGTGGTTTTGAACCACACACCAGTGTGTACTTGTCCAGAGGGATATACTGGAGATCCATTCACCAACTGCTATCCAAAACCACCTGAACGTAAGATATGTTTCAATTACTACATCAAAATTAATTTCTTAGGCAAATATCTTAAATGTATTTGAAAATCTAGATCAGTAGCTTCACGTACCGCTCATACAATTGCTTTTTAGTCACATTGAAAGATTTGAAATTTTGAAAATTAAAATATCACATTTTTGCTTACTTAATATATGTGACAAAATTATGGACAACCAAAATAATGTTTAAAGAAATATATTGTTAAAATTAAAAATATTAAGCGCAATATTGCATCATCTGTGTAGTTGAAATATGTACAACACTTTACTACTTGCTGTATTCTAATACCAATATGTTTGCTTAATTATCCTTTCGTAAGCAAGTATTATTTTGAAGAAGCTGTATAAGAGTTCATAACATTAATATGATTTTTAAAAATACATTAGACGATCGACACTTCGTTGAATTTAGGTAATGACCGATTTTTTTTACTGTTAGAGATGCTTCTAGTAATTAATTTGAGATCCGGTACTTCCATTTTGGTACACCAAATATCTATTCTGTTTACAGCGCCTTCTCCAGTTGAAACTGATCCTTGTAACCCATCGCCATGTGGGGCGAATGCACAATGCAGGGATGGTGTTTGTACATGCACGCCTGAATACTTTGGGGATCCTTACGTCGGATGTCGTCCAGAATGTGTACTGAGTACGGATTGCAGTCGAGATAAAGCATGTATGCGTCAGAAATGTATGAACCCTTGTCCAGGCACGTGTGGTCAAGGTGCTCAATGTGACGTTGTCAATCACATTCCTATGTGTAGTTGTCCCCAGGGATTCTCGGGAGATCCTTTTGTTGAATGCAGGGCTGTGCCAAGTAAGAATGAGTTTCTATTTATTTGTTTATCCTTGTGTTAGACATGAAGTTCTGTCTTTGTTATCCTTATTTACCTTGTCAAGCCTACGTGCTTTGAACTCAGATTAAGACTTATCAAAAGAATATCATTTTTTTTTGTAACGATTAAATATTTCTCTTCTCGTAATGAATAATGAAACGCTCAATTTTAGATTTTCCAAAATATAATTACTTTGTAAATATTTATCGCATTTTACTATGCAATTTATTGAATTAAAATTGTTTTACTAAAGTGGGCGAGGTTCAACTATGGATGTTCTGCCACCTAACCCTTGTCAAAATAAAAGAATTATACAATCATGACAAACGATATAGATAAAAATAATAAAGCCCAGTAGCACACATACTTTGAAAATACGTGGATTAAACGTTAGTACCGAAACGTAATTTAAACGTTGTAGATGTATCGAATATTCCGTTGAATAATGGTTGAGAAGAAACATGAAATCAAGAAGCGGACGATGAAAAAACGGGTTCAGTTGGCCAAAGTAGAGCATGGTTGCTGCCTATTGGTATAACATTTAGCTGCATTTTGTCCGTTGCTTTCATCCATATATATTATCTAACAGTAAATTATCCAATCCTCTGCTGTGGGGTTCGAAGCTGGAACGTTTCGCACTCGTCGTTGGTAGCTCGATACGCTACCACTCTTCCACGGATTAGCCTTGAAAATCACTACTCTTTTACTATTCCCATTATGTTACGAAGACGTAAAAGGCAGTCTTCAATGCAGTCGCCACAAATCCACACCCGTCGTTTTAGCATCATGTAAGAATAAGAATAAAGAATACTTTCTTGTTTCTTTGTTATGTGCATTTTTCCTTCTTTAACACTTTGATCATCGCTGCACTATTAAATTTGTACTTTTCAATAAGTGTAATATGTCGCCTTGGATAAACACATATAAAGCTAAATTATGTCATAGTTGAAAAGGAAAGTTGAAAACACTTCACAATAACGCCCTTTAACTAAATTAAATGTCGGTTGAAATATAGTTTAAAATTCAATCTGTTTTCAACATACAAATGAGAAACGTAGTTAATTTTATTCTATTCGCATTTAAGCACATTTTTTATGCAATTAACTTGGAAAGAATATAATAGCTAAAAATACGTCACATTAACGTCCTATCAACGAAATAAAATTTTCGTTGGAATATAGATTGAAATTCGACGTGTTTTCAACATGATATAGAGAACACAAAATATTAGCTAATGTTATTCAATTAGCTTTTAATTACAAATTTGATTCCATTAAATTAGAAATAATCCCATGAAATGAAACCATAGTTGAAAATAGCAGTTGAATCCACGTTAAACTAACATCTTATCAACAATATCAAGTCTTTGTTGAAATATGATTTAAAATTAAACGTACTCTTTTCAACCGATAACGGTTAATCAACGAAATAAAAAATCAACGTTCAAAACACGTTTGTGTGCTACTGGAGAAATATATAATAGAATAGTTATACGCCGAAATATTAATATGACACCAAGAATAATAAATGCTGAATATGCTAGAAATATATTTAGATGATGAAATAAAAACGTAACATTAATAATAACATAAGATATGCATAACTGCCTACGCGCTAATTTGTGATATTATTATTAGTAGTAGTATTATAACTTAGCCCACACATACACAAATGGAGAAACGGATTCTAAAATGTAATACTCTTAACATTATCTTCACATTGTTTTGTTAATATTGTAAAATGAACGAATTTCATACTGTCCAGATAATTGATGAAAAAAGGCCACGAAAATATATTTTGATATTTTAAATAAATTTGTGATAGTAAATCATACACATTTAACACTTGAATTCATTATTCTGTTTATCTATTTTTTTTAAATAAAAATTGTTAGAAACTCATCACAATTGTGAATGTTCTTAGAGTAATTTACTAATTAAAAATTTTAAGGGAATAAAGCTTGCCAATTTCTACAGTACACAGTTATATAAATGTAGGATTTTGTTTATACATACCTCAGTGTGAGAAACAATATTCCTCTTGCTATAAAGTATCGTATCATGGTTCAATAAAAATATGAAATATTTTCATTCGTGATTCACTTTGACTGAGCAATTAATCATTCGTTATTCACTTAGACTGAGCAATTAAAAGTAAAGATATAATTACTGCCAAATCCTTTCATGTACATTTATTTTCGGAATTTCGTTTTAAATTAATTGGATAGTTTTATTATTCAAGAAATGTAGAATTCAGTTATTTACTTCCAAATTTCTGAGCAATATGATTCAGTTATCATTCTGTAAGGTGTATATATGTAATTAACACAGATACTTCTTTAATGAATATTCTCCTTTCATTTCGACTATTTCTCACTAAATATCCTATCTTCAGCTCCAGTTGTAACGCAACCATGCAATCCATCTCCATGTGGTCCTAACAGTCAATGCCGAGAGGTCAACGGACAGGCTGTATGTTCATGTATACCAGGATATGTAGGCAGTCCTCCAACATGTAGACCTGAATGCATTGTAAATTCAGAATGCCCACAAAATCAGGCATGCTCAAATCAAAAGTGTAGAGATCCTTGTCCTGGTACGTGCGGCGTAGGTGCTCGCTGCGAAGTTATCAATCACAATCCAATTTGTAGCTGCCCTGCACGGTATACTGGAGACCCATTCGTTAGATGCCAGCCAATACGTAAGCATTAATCTTAATAATATATACTCTCAATTTCCTTGACGTATTTTTTATTTCAATAACCGTATAGTTTAGGTTGCTCAATAACTTTGATATTCATTTGGAATACAAAATCAAATTCTGTTAGTTCTAAATATTTTGTTCAGAACTCTTCTAAGAGAAAAAACAGTTTAATTTTGTTCATGAAATTTGAGTAATTAAAATGAGCTATAACTTAGGAAAATATCAATGGAAAACTCACGAAAGTGATAAATTTACGCCCAAGAAGTTCGAAACGATTATTCAGCAAAGAATCGAAAATAACAGTTGGCTCCTCGCCAGCACCTTTTGAAGACCTCTGAACATCAGTGTTGCAAACTATCTTTCGTTAACAGAAGTAACGAAGCTTTATTATTATTATTATTGTTATTGTTATTATTAACTCTGACATTGTCTCTTATAATTATTATTAGTAGTAGTAGTAGTAGAATTACTATAACTAGTGTTTGAACTATTACTATTATAAGTAGTACTGCTACTAATAAAACTAGTTGTAGTAGTGGGTCCGTGGTGGCTCAGTTGGTTGGAATGTGGGTTCGAATTCCACCTCGGACATGGATGTGATTTTAACTGTGCTGCCAGTAGTTAGTGATGCAAGTACAAGTACACACAAGTATAATACACGTATAATACAATTAAACAGGTTGAACAAGTAACAAACACAGACCGCTTAGGGCAAACACATTTTAAAAAGAAAAAATGGTAAAGCGCTCACCTCTGGTGCTAAGGGTCATCGATTCTATTCCTGGTCATGCCATGCGTCCACTCCGCTCTAACACTATTCGCCTTGCTATTTACTATAAACATAACGACCATCAAAATTTCGAACACCTGTGTCGAGTTCTTTTACTTTAGAAAGCGTTTCTAACCGTCCATCCTAACCATCAACCCCTAATATAAAATAACTTATTTTTTCTTTTGTATTCCACCAACATAATTCGCCTTCAGAATGGAATTCAAAAGAAAAAAATGTTATTTTGCATTAGGGATTGATGATAAGGCTGAAATAGTAGAAACGTTTTTTAAAGTAAAAGAACTCGACACAGGTGTTTGAAAATTTAATGGTCGTTTTGTTTATAGTAAATAACAAATTAGGAGAATAGTGTTAGAACGGAGTGGACGCATGGCATGAGCAGAAATAGAACTGATGACCCCTACCACCAGAGGTGATCGCTTTACCATTTTTTTAAGTTGGCCCTACACGGACTGTGTCTCTTGTTCTGTTATTTCTGTTCACAACTGTCAGGTTAAAACACATTCACAAATATCCATACCCGAAGCGGGATTCGAACCCACGATCCTTGAGTCGACAGGCTATCGTGCTAGACCGCTCGACCACCTGGGTCGGCATATCAATTGAGTCACCGCGGCATATCAGACCAACTACTACAACTAGATTTTATTATTAGTATTACTTACTTTAATAGTAGTAGTAGTACTAATAATAGTTCTAATACTAATTATTATAATTCTACTAATAATAATAATTATTATAAGAGACAATGCCAGAGTTATTGTCATTAATAATAATAATAAAGCTTCGTTACTTCTATTAACGAAAGATAGCTTGCAATAGTGATGTACAGAAGTCTTCAAAAGGTGCTGGGAACGAGCCAACAGTTATTTTCGATTTGTTGCTGAAAAATCGTTTCTAACTTCTCGAGCGTAAATTTTGCACTTTCGTGAGTTTTCCATTGGAGCGACGATATTGCGCTACGTCAATAGAAATTTCTTTCACATCCTGCTTTCTAAACAAAAATTTCACTTATTTAAATACCTTCTAGCTTCATGTACCGTACACATATCTATTAAACAAGAATCAAAATTGCAGGGCTCGATGTTAGAAACTCAATTTATTATTTAACTCACGTATTAAATACAAATTTTTAAACACAACACAACGTTTCAACTACGTCTGTAACCATTTTCAAGTATACTGTTAACAGAACTATTTTTCTTTTTTATTATTTTTTTAAAAAAATATTTGAATTCTTATTGTTGCCAGATCGTAAATATTGGTTTGTTAAGAACGTTATTCTTTTTTCTTTAATTCTATATATATTGATCACGTTTTTCCATTCTTGGTTTAAACTTCCACATTCGTTTTCATTAACATTATTCGGATTGTAGCAAATGCGATAGCCTTCTCTAATCAATCTTTCTGCTTGGCTCTTAGCTCCTCTAAGAAACATAATATGATTGATGAAGCATTATGTTTCTTAGATGAACTAAGAACCAAGTAGAAATATTGATTAGAGAAGGTTATCGTAATTGCTACAATCCGAATAATGTTAATAAAAACTAATATGGAAGTTTAAACTATCAGTGGAGGAACACCATCTATATGTATAGAATTAAAGAAAGAAGAAAAGTAACGTTCTCGAAAAACAAATAAATATGGTCTGGCAACAGTAAAAATTCAAATATTTAAAAAAAACTATAAAAAGAAAAATATTGTTAACAGTACACTTGATAATGGCTACAGACGTAGTCGAAACGTTATATTGTGCTTAAAAATATGTATTTAATACAAGAGTTAAGTAATAAATTGTGTTTCTCACATCAGGCCGTGAAATACTGATTTTAGTTTCATTGAAATTTAATAATTAAAATTATATTTTCTTCTTTTTTCTATCCTTTTCTCGTTTTCAATTTTGTAAACCACCATACTTCTCTTGACGATCACTGAGAGATTATATTTCATTGTATAGCTGAAACGCCACCCGCACCGCCAAGGAACCCCTGTGAGCCTTCTCCGTGTGGCCCTTATGCACAATGCCGTGTGGCTGGAGATAGTCCGTCATGCTCTTGTTTGCCCGAATACCGAGGTGCACCTCCAAATTGTCGACCAGAATGTGTTACCAATAGTGAATGTGACAGTCGAATGGCTTGCATAAATCAAAAGTGTTCAGACCCATGTCCAGGCTCTTGCGGAGTGAATGCAGAATGCAGAGTAGTGAGCCATGCCGTGACATGTGTGTGCCCAACTGGATATACTGGAAATCCATTTATTCAATGTCAAATTAAACAATGTAAGATATTCCGATTAATAATATATTTATATTCATTTAAAGTATAACCTTCATCAAGGGTCAACATTTTTACATGAATTCTTGAAGAAAGAAACAAAATACTTTAGTTTATAAGGAGCATTATATTGAGAAACAACTTCTTACGTATATCTTTAAGATGAAATCTCTTGAGTTGACTTCAAATAATTTTAACTTCATTTTTGGTTCTCTATGAATATTATGAACTACATGTTCTATCAAGTGAAAGCATTTGAAAATTACTAATTTCATCTTTCAGAAAATTGTAAACTTATGTGAATCAACAAGAAGGGTGTTATCACTGGTTATTTAGTCTCAGCTAATAAGTGCAATAGAATACCAATTCATAACCACAAATGCATTTAAAATATATTAAGTATATGCAGGGATATATATGTTGAAAACTTAATTATTCTCTTAAAATTGACTTGTAACATGTTTACAAATTCCACTTTCAGTGGAACCACTTCCTCAAGAACGACCAACTCCTTGCGTTCCATCTCCTTGTGGAGCCAATGCCGTTTGTAGGGAACAAAATGGAGCTGGTTCCTGCACATGCCTCCCAGACTATGTAGGAAATCCATATGAAGGTTGTCGCCCCGAATGTACCCTGAATACTGACTGTCCAGCAAACAGAGCTTGTATCCGGAACAAATGTCAAGATCCATGTCCTGGCACTTGTGGTCAAAATGCAGATTGCCAAGTGGTGAATCACTTGCCTTCATGTACTTGTCGTACTGGCTATACAGGAGATCCATTTAGATACTGCAGTCCTCAACCACCAGAACGTAAGATATGGTTATTTTCCAGTAAATTATGGATCAACGCTTTGTTGTATTTCTAAAGTTACAAATTATTTTCAAACAATCTTAATATTTCAACACAAATTGCTTTTGAGCCAATAAAATTTCTAAAATAGTACAAATTGCTTACAAATAAATACTTTTCCACTGTTCCAATACGTAATTAATTATGATAACAGATATTGACTCATTATTACTGAATTAATATTATCCTTATAGCTGTGTTTCTAAATCTATAATTATATTATCCGCTTAATAGAGACATGTCCATACTTCTACTTACTACTATTCTCTCCTATTTTCTTATACAGCTGTAGTAAAAGAACCAAGCAACCCTTGCAACCCATCGCCTTGTGGTCCAAACAGTCAGTGTCGAGAAGTAAATGGTCAGGCAGCATGTTCATGCTTGCCAAATTATGTAGGCAGCCCTCCAGGTTGTAGGCCAGAATGTGTCGTTAGTTCCGAATGTGCTTCCAATAGAGCTTGTGTGAACCAGAAGTGTAGTGACCCATGTCCTGGTACTTGTGGATTAAATGCAAGATGCGAAGTGATTAACCACAGTCCGATTTGTAGCTGCCAATCAGGATTCACTGGAGATCCGTTCGCTAGATGTTATAAGACTCCACGTAAGAAAGCTCCCTTGTTATTGAGGTTCTCGTTTACTTCACTATTTTTAATTTACAGGATTATTTTCTTTATACCTATGTAAAATAAAATTCATTAATAACTTAAAAATAGTTTCATCATACATATAATAAAGTATGGCTAATTTGTTGACTAAAATATCGAACGATTTCATAAAGTTAGAATCTTGCTAATGCTGTATTTGTTTTGCACTGCTATAATACTTATAAATTATGAAGTTTTTGTGAGGAATAATTTTGTTGCAAACTCTTTCTAAAATACTTTCTAAAACTGATTACATCAAGAAATTTTATTGTAAAAATTGTTAGATCGGTAACAAAAGCAGCCCCTTTTTACTCTTCTTTTTAGCGCCACCACCAGCTCCATCACCCCCACAGTACAGAAATCCTTGCGTTCCATCTCCCTGTGGGCCTAATTCTCAGTGTAGAGATATCGGTGGAAATCCTTCTTGTTCTTGTCTACAAGGTTATAGTGGAAGTCCACCCAACTGTCGTCCTGAGTGTGTAATCAATTCTGAATGTACCAGTAATAGAGCCTGTATCAAGGAAAAATGTAGGGATCCTTGCCCAGGTTCTTGTGGTTCAGGTGCCCAATGTAGTGTCGTGAATCACATCCCAGTTTGTACTTGTCCAGAGGGATACACCGGAGATCCTTTTAGAAGCTGTATTCCAAAGCCACCAGAACGTAAGCATAAAATTTGTATTGTTACGCAATTTTTAATTGATGCATTTAAGTAATACAAAGGGACGTTAAGTAAGCAAATTGAAATAATAATTAATTTATAGTTATTTTATTTCCAGTATTTCGAGGATTATTGAAATCTCAATCTCAATCAATACTTAATACTGTCTATAACATTAGAGAGATTTGTTCGATATAATCAATTAGAGTGTCACAGAAATTAACTTACAGTTTTATTTTTTATTATATCCGACGAACAAATAATTTGTTTGCAAAGTGATGTTTTGAAATAGCTCAGAATCCCTTATTATTATGGTTTTTAGTTTGATATAGGATGGTGGTTAACAATTATTATAAACCCTTCTTGCAGCACCAGCTCCTGTGAAAACTGATCCTTGTAATCCATCTCCATGTGGACCAAATGCTCAATGTAGGGATGGCGTTTGTACGTGTCTTCCCGAATATTCAGGTGATCCGTACGCAGGTTGTCGTCCAGAATGTGTAATGAGCAGTGACTGTCCACGTAATAGAGCCTGCATTAGAAACAAGTGCGGTGATCCTTGTCCTGGCACTTGCGGACAAAATGCTCGTTGTGACGTTATAAACCACATTCCCACATGCAGCTGTCCAGAAGGCTTTTCTGGAAACGCATTCGTCCAGTGCAGTCCATATAAAAGTAAGATTTTGTTCGCATTTCTGTTTATATGCTTGCATTCATATAACTTTTTTTTAAATTTGTTCTACAATGAATATCTTTATAGGTAATTATTAAATCTACGCACTTTCTATAAACTCCACATACATTACAGCAATTCAATATCAAATGTAAAACGAATAGAGAAATCATTATTTTGTTAAATGGACTTAGCAAGTTTTGAAAACAAATATTCAAATTTCGCTCCAAGTATCGTGATTTCTGAACTACCCAAATTAGTAGACACATTTAGCATTGAACAATTGAAAATAGGTTCTCAGTTAATGGTTTCACTGCGCAATGTAAAGTAAATAGATAAACAAGAAAACAAATATCTATATATCATATACCATTTACACATATTGATTACCATATTCATATTATTCTCCATTAACCTTTGTTTTCGTAATCATTTTCATTACTCCATATCCCTTCAGTGTAATCTTTAAGCAACGTTCGTTTGCTTATCTCCACTATACCATATTGACAATATGTTAGGTTTTTTTAACAATATACACATACTTAACGAAGTCAGAAACATTAAAGAATCATAGAAAGTTCATCGATATTCTCACCAAACATATTCTCAAATAATGTCTGACGTCATTGGAAGACAAAACTTTATAGAAACTCAAGTTGTCTTAAAAGATCATATGATGTCAACCATATTCTATGACACAATCACATTATGTCATCTAGAAAGTTAAAAACTGATTTCATTATAACGTGAATCTTCAATTTCAAGAATTATAAGATTAGCAAGTGGAGACCAATAATCAAATAAGTTTTCAATTTACGAAAAGAAATCAATCATTATAAAAATAAAGCAGCAATACTTGATACATCTAAATACAATTAGACAGTTAATTATCCCTGTATGTCAAGAAGTTTTAATCATAACTTAACGACGACTATTTCTTCCGAAACAGCTCCAGTTGTAACACAACCTTGCAACCCATCTCCTTGTGGTCCAAACAGCCAGTGTCGTGAGATCAACGGTCAAGCAGTATGTTCCTGTGTTCCCGGTTATATAGGTAGTCCACCAACATGTAGACCTGAGTGTGTTACCAATTCAGAGTGTCCTCAGAATGAAGCATGTTCGAATCAAAAATGCAGAAACCCTTGTCCTGGCACTTGTGGTATTGGAGCTCGATGTGAAGTCATTAATCACAATCCTATATGCAGTTGTCCACCTCGGTATACAGGAGATCCTTTCGTTAGATGCCAGCCTATACGTAAGCACAAATACTATCTTATCTTCGTATATTTTGAAGCAACCATTTAGAAGTTTAAGATGAAGGGGAAACCATAAAGTTAAAATATTCAATTTCCATTTTTCCTCAATTCAATTTATTTTTGTATTCTCATAAGAATTAAAGTCAGTTAAATGTTTTTGCTTTTCTTTCAAGACAAAATAATAAGATATTATAAGATGCTATTTTCACTTGGCATCAGTTTAATTCACTTAAAAGTGTCAATTAGAACCATAATAAAATGATTAATTAGTTTTTATTTTACTGAAGATGAATAGAACGATTCTATTCTTGTAATCGATTTTTTTTAAAAATAACAGTTCGAACATATTCTTGTTCATGTATTTTGATATTTCTTTAACTGACTTGCAATATACTTCGAAACAACAAATAAATAATCTTACTAAATTCGAAACTTCTTTTATCAGAGACGTATTTAGAGAAAAGTCAACAGTTTATTTAGTATAACCTTGTCTTTGGTTTATTACTACATAAAGTTTGAACTGAAAGCCATCTAACCCTCTCTTATAAATTAAATAGCTGAGGAACCTCCTGCACCACCGAAAAATCCATGTGAGCCATCTCCTTGTGGACCTTACGCACAATGCCGAGTTGTTGGAGACGGTCCGTCTTGCTCTTGTTTACCAGAATATAGAGGTTCTCCTCCAAATTGCAGACCAGAATGCGTAACCAACAGTGAATGTACAAGTAGATTGGCTTGTATCAATCAGAAATGTGCCGATCCTTGTCCTGGAAGTTGTGGAGCTAATGCAGAATGCCACGTCATCAGTCATGCTCCAAATTGTGTTTGTCGCACTGGATACACAGGAGACCCGTTCCTACAATGTATTGTTCAACAAAGTAAGCGTCTTTATGGTCTGTAATTAGTTGAAAATATTTCATTATTTCTACTTGAGTAATTAAAACTTTCAGTTATGTTGATCGCTCAATTGAATTTTTACATATGTCATATTTAAAGCTTTAATAATTTTATTTAATTGAGTCATTTCCAGAAATTAACACTTGTTTGACATAGTAGTCAGTCATTATAAAGAAGTTATAACTACAAACTACTTGAAGCATATTCTTTAATTCAGGTAATCTATTATTCATTCAGAGTAATGAAATATGACTTCATAAGAAAATATCTACACATATCATAGCAACATTCATTCAATGCATGGTCTTAACAATAACGACCTTTTATTTTATTTTATTTTATTATTATTTTATAGCTCGTGTTCTCTCGTTATTAGTGGAATATTATTTCTATAACTTTCTTCTTTGGCGTCATTGTTCCTTCATAGTTTGGGATGTTCATTCTCTTATACATTTCCAAAATGATTTTGAAAGACATTTCTTAATAGAAGTTTATAGTTGTAAAATTAAATCTATTCCATTTTCGTTATGTTAGCATTCTAACACCGAAACTTATATTCTTCTCATTTCGTCTTTGAATGACATCCTTGATTTATAACTTGATTCGTTTCCACTATTCTTTATTATTTTTATTCAGTATTTTTTGAAACTATTATTAGCTTCACAATTACTTGACTTTCACTTGCCGATAATGTCGCCAAGTACTTAAACACTTATGTTTTCTATTACATTAAATATTTCCCTTCAATCTATGAAAAGTTCCTTCAGGAGAGCTCAAAAATTGTCTCACACAAATAAGGTCGGTCTAGACGAAATATACTCAAATAATTTATAGGAATGAGTACTCAGATCAGCGAAGGATGAAACATCATTAAAATTCTGAAAAGCTAAGTGAAGAAGATAAACCAAACACAAATTACTTTCAACATACCTGAGTGGTATTTCGCAAGAATCTTCAGAAAACCCTATATTGTTTTTCTTCAGAAAACATACACATCTCAGTTGTACTAAGATATAATTTTCGGAATAGAACATTATATCTTACTACCTTATACCCGATGATTTATGCGTTATTCAAACGGTTAAGAAAATTTCTCTTGATTCCTTTGACAAATTCTAAGAGCCTCTATTTAAAAATTAGAAACTTAATTCAGGATAAGGAATCATCGATATCTGAGAACAAAACTAAAATTATTTAGTTTACAAAGCAAAAGCTGAAGCATCTCTCTTGTGAAAATAGAAAAACGTACTAGCAAATTGTTGAGTCTTATAAATGCCTCAGGATAAGCTTCGACACCCACTTAAAATGGTCTATTTAAGTTAAAAATTAATGAAAAACAACTGAAGAGATGTTTAATCTCTTTAGATCAGTAGCGACAGTGAAATGGAGTGGCCATTATTTCTCGATGTTAACATTGTACAAGAACTATTATCGCAGCATCATTGAGATATGGAGGTATTATCACTTTTTCTACTGATAAGCGTAAAGATGAGAGAGAGATCTATAGGCGTAGCCATCTTATTTTAGAAGAAACAGCACAACTTTGGTTACCTGGAAATCTCCTTATCTTTACTGCAGAGATGTATGGGGTTTGTCTGACCCTCAAAGAATACCTAAAAGAATGTGAATAGAGGTTTTGAAAAATAGGACAATTTGTGTTTTGTTTCGTGACACCATCTTTGTTTTGTGACATCCTTGATTGTCTAAAGTAGGATTACTTTCACTACCATTTATGACAAAACAAGGCAGTGATTTTGAAGTTCGTGATAGGTTGAGAGGTACTGAAAAAAAGAGAGAACAAATAAAATATTAATAAAAGAGAATAATGTGAATGATACACGTAGTAAGTTAATTTTCTTGTTATTAATGTTTTACAACATCTTTGATTCTAAATTAGTTTATTACTTGCTTCCTAAATACTATTTGTTTCCAAAATTAGAAAAAAAAGTATCTTCGTATTTTGTTCTTATTGTAGCTCCTCTTAAGGAAGAAAGACCAACACCATGTGTTCCTTCACCCTGTGGCGCAAATGCAATTTGCAGAGAACAGAACGGTGCAGGATCTTGTACTTGTCTTCCAGATTATGTAGGCAATCCCTATGAAGGTTGTCGTCCAGAATGTGTATTGAACTCAGATTGTGCTACAAATCGAGCTTGCATTCGTAACAAGTGTCAAGATCCTTGTCCAGGAACTTGTGGTCAAAATGCAGACTGCCAAGTAGTAAACCACTTACCTGTCTGTGTGTGTCGCCCAGGTTATACTGGCGATCCATTCAGGCTGTGTAGTCCTCAGCCACCTGAGCGTAAGAATATTTACTTTACTTTACAAACATACAAATATTTCTAGAAGTACTTAGAAATATCTTTTTAAATATTTCATAACAATTCAATGAATTTAATTTGCAGTCGCAGAAAATAAAAATTGATTGATATTATTTTTTCTTAATGTCTTTTGCGGCACTTTTTTATTTTATTCGTGTACGAAATTTGAAAAAGTGAAAATGGACTTCTTTCACGAATGAAGTCATTTCAAGCTCTTTTCCATAATTTTGGTATATTAAAATTAAAATTGTATAGCTCCCTAAAATTGAACTTCACTTTTAATTTTCTAAAAATGTAAAGTTTGAAAATACTATCAAGATAATACTATCAAAAGTTACCTAATTTCGTTAGTATCAATTTATTATTTATCTATCACAGCTGTGGTTGTTGAACCAAAGAATCCATGCAATCCATCACCTTGTGGACCAAATAGCCAATGTAGAGAAGTCAACGGTCAGGCTGTGTGTTCATGTCAACCGACGTACATAGGAAGTCCACCAAACTGCAGACCTGAATGTGTCGTTAGTTCAGAATGTGCACAAAACAGGGCTTGCGTTAATCAGAAATGCAGCGATCCATGTCCAGGAACTTGTGGAACTAAAGCTCGTTGCGAAGTTATAAATCATAGTCCAATTTGTAGTTGCCAATCTGGCTTCACCGGAGATCCTTTCACAAGATGCTACGAAATTCCACGTAAGACCTTAGTGAATTTATAATGTCAAAGTCTATCTTTTTATATCTAAAAAAATATATATTGTCAATATTTTATTATTTTCAGTATTACTACAATTCATGAGAAATACTCTACTATTCAAGATAAATATAATTTAAAAGTTTCCAACACATTATTAGCATTTGATAATTATTCTTTAAAGCAAATTTTATATTTGCATTTTTTTTTTGTGTGTTTTGTAAGAACAAAAGATGATCTATGCTTGCTATGATTACATTACTAGACTTTAAAACGAATACACAACAACGATCTGTTCTGCTTAGAATTAAGATGATTTACTTCTTTCTCTCATGTAGCTCCTTCTGCTACTCCAGCTCCGCCTGTGAAAACAAACCCATGTTTACCATCTCCCTGTGGCCCCTATTCAGAATGCCGAGATATTGGAGGATATCCATCATGTTCTTGTCAGTCGAGTTATACAGGAAGTCCACCTAACTGTCGACCTGAATGTGTCATTAATTCCGAATGTGCCAGCAACAGGGCCTGTATAAGAGAAAAATGTCGAGACCCATGTCCTGGATCTTGCGGTGCAGGAGCGCAGTGTCATGTTCTGAATCACACACCTGTTTGTACTTGTCCTGAAGGATATACTGGAGATCCTTTTACAAATTGTTACCCTAGACCCCCACCACGTAAGAAAGTTTATCACTTACTATGTGTATTAACTTAGGAAGATTGCTCATCATTTGATGTTTATGCTTCTCAATAGTATTGGCCATTGACTCTCTCTTTCGAAAGAAAAGGAGTTCGTTGCCTTAGCTAAAAAAATCATTTATTTGTGGTCTTTAGGCATCTCAGGCTCAGACCGACCTTGCCTAGCATTAAATGCATATATTCTTCCTTGAATTCTGAATAAATCAGAATTTTATACTTGTATTGTAATATAAATTTGTACAAATTACATTCAACTTTTCTTATATATTTGTAAGACATTTTTGCAAGTATAAATTATAAAATATTACTTAATTCAAAGTGTCGATTATGAAATTACGTCAGTTATATATTTATATTTTGCTATGTTACAGTTATAGCTATCTTCGTTCGTATAGATGATTTAACGTTTATCAAATTTAGAATGAACTAAAATGAAAGCTAAAAATTTTTATTTGCAATTTACACCAGTTTATCAATCATCAAGCATTTAAACAAGTTTGTCTTATGTGCTATGAATAACGACTTAATTAGAGAATAAAAATTAGTTTTCTCAACAAATTACGCAAATCAACATAATTGTGGTATTTTACAAAATCATTTACCAATTTGTCTTTTGTGTAATGTTGATTCGTTTATCGTCACCGTTTTGAAATTTTGAAGTTATTTAAGAGTGGTAGAGAAGCGCAACGACTATGTAAAGGAAATTAATTTTAAGTAAATTAAAAATATATATTTTACTAGGCTTTTAGCAAAATGTTCCAAATAAATTGGAATTAATAAGCAAATAATCCGTTACTTTGACGGATATTATATGTTCCGCATATATTCCGTATATGCTTGCTGTGTTTTAGATCTTTCTTCATAACGTAAAATAGAACTTTGATTCAGTTTTCTTTTTTTGTACCGTATTCAGTCAGTAAGCTAACTAAAAACATCAAATTAAAATTAGAAATAGGGCTATGTTAAGTTATTTTCATTTGATATACGCCATGACTTAAATAGCAATTGAAAATAACACATATATCTTTTATTTGGAATAAATATTACAGCTCAGGAACCACAAGTTCGTGATCCATGCAATCCATCACCCTGCGGACCAAACGCTCAATGTAAAGATGGTTCATGTTCATGTATTCCTGAATATTTTGGTGATCCATACCTTGGCTGCAGACCTGAATGTGTTGTTAATACAGATTGTTCCCGTGATAAGGCTTGTATTAGACAGAAGTGTACAGATCCTTGTCCAGGAACTTGTGGTCAGGATGCCCGTTGTGACGTTGTTAATCATATCCCCATGTGTAGTTGTCCTGAAGGATTTTCTGGAAATCCTTTCGTTCAGTGCAGACCTGTGAAAAGTAAGGAAACTTCGTTGTATTTATTGCATTTTCTAAGCAATTGAAAAGTACACAATTGAAGAAAACACGTCATGATATAAAATCAATAATTGCTGTCTCTCAATTGTTTCACTATTTTATTTAGAGTTTGAACATTTTAAGTGGTAATTCACTATTCATATTTCAGGAGTTATATTCTTTGAAAACCACTTGCATTTCTTACAAAGGATTAAAAGAACTTGTTGAAGTTAGAGTAATTTTACTTTTACTTTTAAACATAGAGTTTGTGCTGTAACATATAGAGTAAAAAGAAAACCAATTCTTGTATAGTGAAAGCAAACCTTTAATTGAATTTGAATTTTAATGTTTTTATGGCCTTTAGTCATCTGAGGCTCAACCCGAAACAATTAATTGAAAACGCACACATGTTGCCTTTACAGCTCCAGTTGTTACTCAACCATGCAATCCATCCCCATGTGGTCCAAATAGTCAGTGTCGTGAAGTTAATGGTCAGGCAGTTTGTTCTTGTGTGCCTGGATATATTGGTAGTCCACCCACTTGTAGACCTGAATGTGTTGTGAATTCCGATTGCGGTCGCAATGAAGCTTGTTTCAATCAGAAATGCAGAGACCCATGTCCTGGAACTTGTGGTATTGGCGCTCGTTGTGAAGTTGTCAATCATAATCCAATTTGTAGCTGTCCAGCTCGATATACAGGAGATCCGTTCGTCAGATGTCAACCTATATGTAAGAAATACTTAAAAAAATACTATCTGTTTTAAAAAAAGAACGAATGTAAATAACTTCGTTGCTATGTACTCAATTCACTTTGAAAAAAGGTTTTATGGATACTTTGTTATCAAACTTTTTATTTTCGTAATGCAGAAAGTAAAGTAACATAAATCCTACTAAATAGAATCGTCTTTGGCTTGTTTATTTCTAAAGTCTTCATTTTTAATTATGAAATGTGTTGATAAAATTAACGCTCGTAAAAAAAAAACACTTTGTGGAAGTCAAAATGTTCTGAAAGTGTAGATTTGTAAAGCCAAATTAACATAAAAGAGTAAAGATAAAAATAGTGTTCTTTGGAGTGAAGGGCAAGTACTAATATCACAAAGTACTTTCAAATAAGAGACTTCATAACAAAATTTCGCATTACTTGTTATTGCTTTTCGCAATTCATATGAAGCGGAAGAAACAAATATTAATAATTTCAGTTTTGAATCAAACTCGTCTGGTACAATACAATACAAAATATAATTTGTGCATGTCATTCAAAAAGATAAGCAATAGGAAAGAAAAATACTTTAAACATAATTTATTTTTTACAAAAGATATCTTAAGTAAAATTTTCTTTCAATTTCTCGTTCTATATTATAAATTTACATTATAGAACTCGGCTAGACTTGGCTCAATTTTCTCAATGTTTGGTTTCCTCTTTCGTTTCGAGCTATTACATGGTCCAATTTTCTATCAAATGTATGGGATCTAATATCATAGAACAAAAATTAAAAGTGACACTGAGTATACTATCGATAATATCAAGAACAACTGATACTAACATCTCACGGTTAGGGTTTGCGTGTATGGTGAAAAATAGCATGGTGTTAAACCGGTATAACTCTCTGGTGGCAGTGCAGGTTCTTGTTGATACTATGGATAGCATACGCAGTGTTACTTCTAATTCTTCTTCTTTAACATTGTCACAAATTTGGTAGAAAATTTGACCCTGTAATTGACTCCTTAGTTGTCAGAATATACGTCAATTATAGATTACCAGGGGCCTAGTGTTACGAAAATTATGCATTGTGGCATTAATCAAGCTAAGTTTTAGGGAATATTTTTTACTGATATACTCTTATAGCATATTTAACGAAAACAGTCACTTTCATGTAAGAGTTTTGATTCGTAGTATCACGAGTAATTCTTGTTGGAAAATTGTTCTGTTTTATTGTTTCTCTCTCAAGCAAGGGTCTCTTGAAATACAATTCTAATTTTTTTTAGTGGAAGAACCGCCTCGTCCACCTCAAAATCCTTGTCAGCCATCTCCATGTGGACCTTACTCTAAATGTCAAGTTGTTGGAGACAGTCCTGCTTGTTCTTGTCTGCCCGAATATAAGGGTTCTCCTCCAAACTGCCGTCCAGAATGTGTCAGCAGCAGTGAATGTACCAGTAG
The DNA here is from genome assembly GCA_022664845.1 of Lepisma saccharinum. Classification (NCBI taxonomy): domain Eukaryota; kingdom Metazoa; phylum Arthropoda; class Insecta; order Zygentoma; family Lepismatidae; genus Lepisma; species Lepisma saccharinum. Next base: position 26,027 of record JAGDQP010013069.1, on the reverse strand, counting down.
ATTGGCGTGTATCAACCAGAAATGTGCAGATCCTTGTCCCGGAACTTGTGGTGCAAATGCTGAATGTCGCGTAGTCAGTCATACTCCTAATTGCATATGTCCACCTGGTTTTACAGGCGATGCGTTCACGCAATGTATTCCACAAAGTAAGGAACTTTACATTTTATGAGTTTTGTTTTGTGCTGTGATAGGAAAAAGAAAATATTATTTTTCGTAAAAGTAACGATTTAATTAGGTTTTCGTTGCAGAAATTGCTTTCTGCTGAGTTTCATCTATATATAATCTGATATTATCAACAAATGAAGAAATGTTTTTGTCTGTAATTGGACAATCTATACAAGTTTATATACCAATAAGAATATCTAAATTTTAATTTTAATTTCAAAAACAATCTTGCAGTAACATTTTCGTTTAAAATATTATTGTTTTATTCTTTTCTATTTCTCCAAAATCAGTTTCATCATGGCTTTATTTAACGTTACTAAAAACTTGTTTTAAACAGTTTTATAGAAATCACATAGAAACAATTTTATGCCTACGGACTGCAAAAGAGAGTAATTAATTAGGTAATTAATTATTTTTGTTAGAAAACATATATTGCTGCAAAAAAATTAATAATCATATTACAGTTAATTTATAGTCATATTGGAACTATTAGCTTCTTTCGTTTTTCTGAAATGTTGAGCTATGAACCTTATATTACGTTAAAACCTTGCAGCGGAACCTGTGAAAAGTCAAGAGCCATCCACTCCATGTATTCCATCACCATGCGGTGCTAATGCAGTCTGCAGAGAACAAAATGGAGCTGGCTCCTGTACTTGTCTTCCAGATCACGTAGGAAATCCTTACGAAGGTTGTCGTCCCGAGTGCGTAATCAATTCCGATTGTCCAGCAATTCGTGCTTGCATCAACAATAAGTGTCAAGATCCTTGCCCTGGTACTTGTGGTCAGAATGCAGATTGTCAGGTGGTGAATCACTTACCTTCATGTACCTGTCGTTCAGGTTACACTGGGGATCCATTTAGATACTGCAGTCTACAACCGCCTGAACGTAAGAGTTCTTTATTACTGATTATTTAAAAAATGTAAACCGAAATTTTATTTTGGAACATAGGTTGAAGTTCTCTCTAGAAAAGATAACGTAAAGAATATGTTTATCCATATAATTTCATTTAAGTTCTGTAATTAATATATTCATGCTTCTTTTGAACTTGAAACGTATTTCTTAAACTCAAATAATCTGAGAACGTAACGAAAATTAAATATCTGCACAAACTACTTACCTTTATAATTCTAAAACATATTTTAATTTGGACTCAAATGGATATTTTTATTTCTCTTATATAGCTGTTGTTGTTGAGCCGACAAACCCATGCAGTCCATCCCCCTGTGGACCTAACAGTCAATGTCGGGAAGTAAATAAGCAAGCGGTCTGTTCATGTCTACCTAACTACGTAGGAACTCCCCCAGCTTGTAGACCAGAATGCACTGTCAGTTCGGAATGTCCTCAGAACAGGGCATGCATAAATCAGAAATGCGGTGATCCATGTCCTGGTACTTGTGGTCTGAATGCACGTTGTGAAGTGATCAATCATAGTCCCATATGCAGCTGCCAATCAGGTTTTACTGGTGATCCGTTCACTAGATGCTATGCAATACCACGTAAGTTTATGTTCTTCCAGTGTTTCACTACATTAATATTACTTCATTCATTTGCAGTTCTTGAAATCCTTTAACTTGATATTTTCAGGAAATTAAAGTTCTTAATTAAAGTAGCAATACATCTCATCCATTTACAAATTTAAAGTATAATCAGCAGAAGTTTGCTTTTATCCATCGTTTTAAAGAAAATAGCGTTCAGGAAAATTCTAAAATCACAACAAGATATATCGTTGTAGGTAAACAAACTTCACTGTACTATATTTTGGAGACAATTTAACTATTTTTATTAAAATTAGTAAATATTTTAGAAACGCAATGTTACGTTATTTCGTTATTCCCTTTTCATTAATACAATAAATACCAATATTTAGATTATCGTTTTTCAACTGTGATTTTGTCTACGTTGCATAAATAATAAATTAATATAGATCACGAGCTACCACAGTAACGATGTGTTACGCTTTCCCCTGAAATTTAGTGTTACTGAAGACAGTCTTATATAAATCAGGACCATAAACATATGCGGAATATGTTCGATTGAATTGCTTTGCGTATTAGTTCACTGAAAAGGTAATATTTCCGTACCTTAATGATATTTCATTGTGGTTATAATTTTAAAATGCATGCATGAAGGCAAAACGTATGTGTTCTTCCTAAATGAGTGACAACTACGCTTTGGTGACTAATACGTTATGAAAACTTTTGTATCGTATCATTCGAATATCAAGCTAGTCATGTCTACAATTTCTATCTCCATATTTTTTTCTCAAACAAAATGGAGATGTCTGCTACCATCTGTATCAAACAAACAGGGAACGTATTTATCTATTTAATTTCCCTATAGAGCTACGCTGCTTTCTTAACATATAATGTTTTCTAAGAACAGTGTGTAGTAAAGTTAGCTTATTTGATGTTTTCTAGTCTTTCCCTAGTTGTTAAATTTCTTCATAGGTACACACCGATTATTAATACATAATTCTGATAAATCCGCCTTCATGTTGTAATGGGAACATATCTAAATCATTAGCAACATTATTTTTAAAGCATCATAAGACTGGGCAGCATGAAAATCTAAATTGTCTACTGTGTACTTCATAGTATGTATTAGGAAAAGATTGGTTATTCATGGTTGATAGCGATATAGCCTAAATAATGGAATGTATTACTTTTACAACAAGGATTGATGAAATAAAAAAACGTGACACAGCAGATTCTTGAACGCAAGTTCTCAATTCAAAATTTGTATTTAGCAAAATATTTTTATTTTTGTTCAATCGATAGTAAATATAGATATGAAAAAAATGTGTTCTAAAATGTAATGCAAGTTCATTTTTAAATCTGTAGCGACGCCTACTCCTACACCACCACCAACTCGTGTTGAGCCATGTGTACCATCACCATGTGGTCCCAACTCATTGTGCCAAGCTGTAGGAGACAATCCAGCTTGCTCGTGCTTGGCCGGATACATAGGAAGTCCTCCAAATTGTCGCCCAGAATGTACTATAAGTTCCGAATGTCCTTCAAATAGAGCCTGTATCAGAGAAAAGTGTCAAGATCCTTGTCCTGGTTCTTGTGGTGCAGGAGCTATATGCCATGTTTTGAACCACACACCGATATGTACCTGTCCGGAAGGATATACAGGAGACCCATTCTCGAATTGTTATCCAAAACCTCCTGAACGTAAGATTATTTTGACTTCACTTAAATATTTTTAGATAATTTTTAATGAACAGTTTCCATCTACATTGTTTGCATATGTATGAAACATTTTGTTATAGCATATGTCCTGAAACTTTAATTGAATCTCACGATATAGAATTTAGTCTATTTCTTGACAATTGAACTCGAATATTATTTATTATTGTTACCATTTTTACAGTATCATTTTGAACATTAAATATATATACTTATAACAAAACTGAATGCAAAATTTGCAAATAATTCTTTAAAGTAAAAACATTGTATATTACTGATATGTTATTATGTAACATTTTACAACTCTTTGGAAGTAACTTTTTATAATAGAGAGTTGAGCTGAAGAAGTTAAAAATTACATTTATTTCAATGTTTACCAACTTACCAAGACTTTTTTCAAAACGTTTCGTAAATATTTGAGTTCTACAGTAACTACTCTTACTTTTAGCAATTGAAGCTCCTGCTAAAGATCCCTGCAATCCATCGCCTTGCGGTCCAAATGCTCAGTGTAGAGACGGAGTTTGCACATGTTTGCCAGAATATTCAGGTGATCCGTATGTCGGCTGTAGACCTGAATGTGTTCTCAATAGTGACTGTCCACGTGATAAAGCTTGTATTAGAAACAAATGTTCAGATCCCTGTCCTGGAGTTTGTGGTCAGAACGCTCGTTGTGATGTTGTGAACCATATTCCAACATGTAGTTGTTTGGAAGGTTTCTCAGGAAATCCATTTGTGAGCTGTTCCCAAGTCAAAAGTAAGCATTAATACCTTCCTCATTCTGTGTAATATTTTAGTTTTCAAATTACTTTCAACTAAAAGGATACAAAAGTAAAGCACATTCATAGTATACAAAAACTACATTTCTTGCTTTTTATTTTTAAATTACATTTTTTTAAAAAGAAATCTATGATATATTTTTGTTTTTGAAATTCAATCAAGATTGAATAAATATTTTAAATTTACATCAATTTGAACTGAAAATGTCTTCACTTGACTTTTTCTTAGCGCCTTATAAGAATTTAGAACATTAGAAGATTTCGGAGAAAGTATTCAGTTGCATTTTTCCTAGCATCTGAGCATAATAGTTACTTACTTTTTTGTGCAATGTTTCTACCTCAGCTCCTGTTGTTACCGAGCCATGCAATCCATCTCCATGTGGTCCAAATAGTCAATGTCGTGAAGTCAACGGTCAAGCAGTGTGTTCATGTTTGCCTAGTTACATAGGCACTCCACCGGCATGCAGACCGGAGTGTGTTGTAAACTCAGACTGTAAACAAGACGAAGCATGTTTCAATCAAAAGTGCAGAGATCCTTGTCCCGGTACCTGTGGAATCGGTGCTCGATGCCAAGTGTTCAATCACAACCCAATCTGTAGCTGCCCACCTGAGTACACTGGGGATCCATTTGTTAGATGCATGCCTATACGTAAGACAATTATTCTGTTATATGTTTCTTACTCAAGCTAATAGAAGATGTAATTAACAGAAATGCTTTACGATAGAAATAAATTTCTCTCATTTATAATTCATAGGAAAGAAAGAAAGTAAGAATTCTTCAAGAAAAAAAGAACACATTAAGGAATTCGAAATTAAACTCATCTTTATAATTTTCATTCTTTCAAAGGTTTTGTAAGATTAAAAAGTCATTTTTCTGCCAAGATTTTTCAGTTTGATACTTACTACAATCTATCTGTACAACAAATAAATTAAGGCATGTCCAAGAAATTAATTTTCTTGAACATAGCGGAAGTACATAACGGCTCAACCATATCTTAGAGATGTTGAATTTTTTACTTTTAGCTAAAACACCTCCTGCGCCTAAGGATCCATGTCAACCTTCTCCATGCGGACCATTTTCTCAATGCCAAGTTGTTGGTGACAGTCCAGCTTGTTCATGCTTACCAGAATATAAGGGCTCACCACCGAATTGTCGACCCGAATGTGCTAGTAATAGCGAATGTCCTAGTCACTTAGCATGCATTAATCAGAAGTGTGTTGATCCTTGTCCTGGAACTTGTGGATCAAATGCAAATTGCCATGTAATAAGTCATACTCCTAATTGCATTTGTGCTCCTGGATATACTGGTGATCCATTTAGGATGTGTACACAACCTAAAAGTAAGCTTACCCGTAATTTACTTGAAATAAGAGATTTAGATAATTTCTTTACAGTTGTGACTTAAACTCTACATATTATATATATTTGCATTTGTTGATGACTATACATTCAAATATTTTAGTATGCGAAAATATGTTTGCCACTCTCAAATGAATTTGGTCTTTAAAGACAGAAAGTAAATAACTGCATTTGTAGACAAATAAGTGATTTGCACAGGTGCCTACAGTCATTACAGAAGTAGATAAAACTTTGAAATCTTCCATATCATTAACATTTCCAGGAAACTTATGACGTTTTAAAATTATCATCATTCTACTTTCATACTTTGTTTTAACTTAAAAATATTAAATGCATTCTAAATTAAGCAACCAACAATCCTCTGTGAGCAGTTGAAAATGAATAGCTTTTCTATTAATACTATAACAATATGGCCTTGTGTCCATCGTGAATAAAGAAAACACAGTTTTATGACAAAGCTTATTTTATTATACCTTAATAACCACAAAGTTCAGTCTGAAAAAAAGATGGTATACCTTCGAAACACCTGAAACACTTTAATTTCTTTTTGTGGCTATTAAAACATAATCAGTCTTGTCAGTAAACTGTGTTATCTCTTTGCATTCATGACTTAAATATGAATGTACTTCGTTAACTGACTATCGGCCTAAAGTTCCTTATTAAAACAAAAATGTTAGCATTGCCAAATATTTATGACAAACTGTTGACTCTTATAGACTATAAAAATAACGCTGTTTTATTTTAAACTCACTTTATTGGGGTGGGCACGTGCTATCTAGAATATTGGGGAAATAATTAGAACAAAGTGAAAATTTATATGATTAAAATTGTTGTTGAAAAACATACATGTTTAATCAATTATAATTGTAAAGAAATGAAAGTCCTACAAATCAACGATATTTTTATGAAAATATAAACATTGTCATATTTATTTATTTATTTTAAAGGTGGATAAAACTTCCAGATATTGGATTACGTTAATTATTAAAAAGTGAATTTGCTACATTTATGAAATATTGCATTATATAGCTAATAAAGCTTCTTGAATCTTCTCCAAGTAAGCTAAATCAGTTACGTGAGAAAAATAACAATATTTCAGTAAACATTGACAGAGTTTCCTACCATCTCTTACGTTTTAGTTACAGAGCCACGACCTATGGTAAAACCCTGCAGTCCTTCTCCATGTGGATCTAATGCTATCTGCAGAGAACAAAATGGAGCAGGTTCTTGTACTTGTCTCCCTGATTATATTGGAAATCCATATGAAGGTTGTCGTCCTGAATGCGTATTGAATAGCGATTGTCCATCTAATAGAGCTTGTATCAGGAATAAATGTCAAGATCCTTGTCCTGGCACATGTGGTCAGAATGCAGATTGCCAGGTGGTGAATCACTTACCTTCTTGTACATGTCGCCCTGGTTACACTGGAGATCCGTTTAGATTCTGCAACCTTCAACCACCAGAACGTAAGACAGAGTTTTCTTTCTATCTCTATAAACATATCTTGAAATCATAATAGTATTTGTATCCTCATTTGCTATCAATCAATAATTGAATTAATTAACAGTTTAGAACAATTAGAAAATCATTTTGTCATATTTATCATCGTAGATCTTCGTAGATTTCTACTTTGAAACTCAAATTTTAGATTTGTCTGATAATTGGACTTTGTTTTGTATTTATCGAATAGTTACCATATATATTTTTATGCATTTCTATAAAATTCAATTGAAAAATTTATAGACAAGTTAAACTATTACACTCTTACGTTTCAAATTTAGCTGTTGTAGAGCCTGAGAGAAATCCTTGCGTGCCCTCACCTTGTGGTCCAAATAGTCAGTGTCGAGAAGTGAATGGCCAAGCTGTTTGCTCTTGTCTGCCGAATTATATGGGAACTCCCCCAGGATGTAGACCAGAATGTGTTGTGAGCTCAGACTGTCCACAAAACAGAGCTTGTATAAACCAAAAATGTAAAGACCCTTGTCCAGGAACATGTGGTTTGAATGCACGATGTGAAGTAATCAACCACAGTCCCATCTGCAGTTGCAATCAAGGCTACACTGGCGATCCTTTCACGAGATGTTATGAAATTCCACGTAAGAACACTACTGCTTCTTTTATTTCCAAAATTCAATTACTATTACAATATTCAATTTTTATTATAATTTCAGCTTATTCAATTAGTGGCCAGAGAAACCAATTCATTAATTTGAACTCAATTTATTATATTGAATTAAATTTATTTCAGTTTGTTCCATTTTTAACTTTGCTTTGAGATATTTATAAACATTAGTGTTGATGCTGCAATAATGACTGGAAATTTAAATGATTGAAGGACACAATGTTATTCATTCCTTTTGTCCTGAAAATTATTTTAGAAAACAAAAATTCGTTGATGAAATTATCTTTAAGAAAATCATTCCGTGCTTTTCTAAGTTAAATATGGTATGTATTTATAGCACCTGCGCCAACCCCGTCTCCACCAGCAAGAGTTGATCCATGCCATCCTTCTCCATGTGGTCCATACTCACAGTGTCGAGATATCGGAGGTTCTCCGTCGTGCTCTTGCCTTCCCACGTACATTGGAAATCCACCTAATTGCCGTCCAGAGTGTCTGATTAACTCTGAATGTCCATCGAATAGAGCTTGCATAAGAGAAAAGTGCCAGGACCCTTGCCCTGGATCCTGTGGTACAGGAGCACGTTGTCATGTGTTGAACCATACACCAATTTGTACTTGTCCAGAAGGATATACTGGTGATCCATTCACCAGCTGCACTCCAAAACCACCAGAACGTAAGATAATAATTTTTGTGGTTTTCTTTCATTTTTTAAAAAATCACATACTAATAGTGAGTCTTTTTTAGAAAAGTGTATAATATTTTGTTAACAAAATGATAGAAAATTATAAAATATATTACATTTTCATTCCAAACATAAAGTATTACATATTTGGAGTAACTAAAACCATCTATTCTTGAGATTTTGTAATTCAAATTATGCATTTATTGAAAGAAAGAAAAAGAATAACAAAATATTTATCCGAAGTTCAGTAAATTGATGCTTAATGTCTCTAAGAGTGATAATCTTTGATTCCCATCTTGTATGTCAGGATTGCATTTTTTATTGTAGGGGGTCTAATGAAACTTAAATCGTCTTATTCCAGCCATACAACCAACTGTACGTGATCCTTGTAACCCATCTCCTTGTGGGCCAAACGCACAATGTCGAGATGGAGTATGTTCTTGTCTACCTGAGTACTCAGGTGATCCTTACGTCGGCTGTCGACCTGAATGTGTCCTTAATAACGATTGCCCCAAGGATAAAGCTTGCATACGAAATAAGTGCGTCGATCCATGTCCTGGTACTTGTGGGCAGGAGGCTCAATGCCAAGTTTTCAATCATATTCCAAGCTGTATTTGCCCTGAAGGATACTCAGGAAATCCTTTCGTTCGATGCCAACGAGTGCCACGTAAGCACTTTACTTTGCTTCTAATTTCTACTCATTTTGCTGTTTATTCCTTTGGAAATGCATTACATAATTACCCAGACTGCTAGTGTTGATGCTGTAAAAATAGTTATGATTAAAGTAGTTTTTTTGCTTATGTGAAAGTTACCTGAGAACGAAAATAAGTATATATGAAAATAAAATTTCAAATTAGATCACACATTTCTTAGAGCAAGATTATATTATTAGAAATAAATCTGGGACCATTCTTTGTTACATAAGTAATACATTGAGTTTGCCAAATTACACAATTTCTTATGTTTTATATCACTAATTTCAACCTGTCGTTCCATTCAGCTCCAGCTATTAAACAACCTTGCAATCCTTCTCCGTGTGGACCGAACAGTCAATGTCGGGAAGTGAATGGCCAGGCTGTGTGCTCTTGCTTGGCTAGCTACATTGGAACTCCACCTACATGCAGACCAGAATGTGTTGTTAGCGCAGAATGTGGACCAAGCGAGGCGTGTATTAACCAAAAATGTAGAGATCCATGTCCTGGAACTTGTGGTATTAACGCTCGTTGTGAAGTTATTAACCACAACCCTATCTGTAGGTGTCCATCACAATACACAGGCGATCCTTTCGTCAGATGTTCTCCTATACGTAAGGGGAATTCATTTGCTTATTCTTTGTGTTCTATTTTATACTCTAGTAGATTATACTTTTCCTATCTTTTTTCAATGAACTGAACAAAGTAAATTTGATTAACCAACATTAGAAATTCTTGACTTACATTGAAAAGCTATGAATCTTTTTACTACAAGTTAAAACGATATTAGAATTTAGAAAAGATTAAATTGATTAAATAATCAGACATTTGTAAAATGTGTAAATACTGAAATTTAACATTATACCTTGACTGCCATAAAAACATATGATTATTTCATTTAATCATTATATCACAATTTTACAATATTAAGGAAAACAGAAATATGACTTCATATCCTAGCTTCGTTGTTTACATTCCAATATATTGTTTTAGCACCTGCACCCCCAGCACCAAGGCAAGACCCATGTAAACCATCTCCATGTGGGCCAAATTCCCAATGCCAGGTTGTAGGAGATAGTCCAGCTTGCTCATGTCTACCCAATTACATTGGATCCCCACCAAACTGCCGACCTGAATGTGTCATCAACGGAGAATGTCCGTCTCATTTGGCCTGCATTAATCAAAAGTGTCAAGATCCATGTCCAGGCTCATGTGGAACGGGAGCGGAATGTCGTGTTATAGCTCATGTTCCAAATTGCATTTGTCCTTCCGGTTACACTGGAGATCCATTCCGCTACTGTACAATACCACCAAGTAAGATTTGTTTAAAGTGTTATTTTTAGAATCTAGTTTTCAGCAAAAGTTATTTGAAAAGCGTAACAAGTATTATTACTGTATTTTGAATACAAGAGCACATGCGCATGCGCTGATGTGCATATGTGTTGTGTATGTATGTGTGTGTGAGAGAGAGGAGAGCGAGATTGGAGTGACGAAGACGAACATGTAATTTACGTTTCCTTTTGCCTGGATTATTTTTTAAAATACATTATATGAGTTTTCTTTTGTAAATGTATGAGATTTTTTATTTAAAAACTGATCATGTTTTGTTCCATTGGACTCATAAGAGATCAACATAAATATTTGATATATTCAAATATTTGGAGCGATCTCTCATTATTTTGGATTTGCATTCTTCTGTTTAGAGTAAAATATATTTTTCTCGAAGATCTAACTAGAATTTGAAGGAAGAAAGTTAATCAACACAGAACATCTTGTATGGAATCTATTTTTGTGTTTTGTATTAAGAAAATAATTTCAATGCCTCATATCTTCAACATATGTGCAAGAAGAGCATGCGGTTCATACTTTAAGGAATTTATCTTTTGCATGTAGTAAAGCATGTTAATATATAAAGGAGCATGGATTTTTTATATTTATTTTTTTATCTTTTCTATTACTAGAAGTAGTAAATATGTCTTAATGTTAACATGTCTATAGAAACTGTTTGAGAAAAAAGTGTTGTTGTTTTTTATCAGAAAATCTTTCAGTAACATTTTCATGTTGCAAATGTCAGAATGGAAAATTCATCGTATGTGTATTTTAAAATACAAAAATAAAATGAATTTATGTCAGTTATTTATATATTGATAGAAATTGCATTTAAAACTGACAAATAGCTGCATACCTAATTTACACATTACGAATGTTACTGAACTTCATGCAGAATTCTATAAAATGAATTGTTGAATAATAATTCATGCAAATGAGTAATAAACCACAATAAATAATAATAATATTGAGCGTAGTTGCTTCTGTCTGTGTCGTGTTTTTCATATTCATTGAAATCAGTTTTCCTATTAATAAAAAGTATTGTTCAATAAGTTATGAAATATTTTAGTGGCAATTCTCAAGCATTAAAATTTTCAATTGCCAATTCTTCATGATTTTCTTCAAACTTATGACTGAAATAGTGTGAAATAAAGTTTTACCATTCTTCAGAGCAACAATATAATCAAGCAGAATTTATAGTTTGAAAACATATAAGAAAACTAAAATCAGAGCATTTAGATATCTTTAGATAGTCCATAAGAATACCATTTTATTTTACCTTGTCTTCGTAATATTTTACCTCGAAATTTTGTCAAAAATTCACTTTAAAATATTTTTCCAAATTTAATCATACCATCCGTAAGATTACTAAGTTACCTTCCAATGTCCTTAAATGTGCTGAAATTGCTTGATTATAAATTTATCATTGCCTATTCGGTTTATTGATTTCCTAAGAGGACAATTCCTCATAACATCCGTCACACTCGTTACATTTTATCTCAAATTTCATATTTATTAGAATTTATTGGTTGTAAAATTATAGCTAATCTTATTAAATTACTTAAAATTGAAAGTTGTACGTAAGCATACTGATATGAAGTACTAAATAATGAGTATAAAAATTCGTCCTAATATCACCTGCAACAAGGAATTGCTCACAATTAACGCAGAATATTTGGGTTAAGTTTTACGTATATACTATGTCTCTCCGTCTATCTACAGAAACTACAAATTTTATTGTATTTGGTCAAGTGAAGTGATCTCAATCTGTAACACATTAGAAAGATTATTCTCGCATTCCCGTGATGTTTGTAATACGGCGCTTTAAGTGTTTACAGAGTAAATAGCAAAAGTAGGCAGTATGGAACACGAAAACAATAACAGTAAATTCGTCAAATTTGTCATAGCATAAACCTCTTTTACATATTTGCTCAAGTCATCTACCATTCTTAGCAGAATCACAACAGCACACTCACCAGCTTATGCAATTAAAAAGGAAGATAAGAAACATAAGGGTAAGCAAGATGTTGAAAATATACATTTTAATATATAATGGTTCTAACCTGGAACCTATCACACATGGAAATAAGAAAATTGAAACATGCTTGAGAATTGAAACTCTAATGTTACTAGCAGAATAATAACCGTTAAAAGTAAATGTTTTCTTAAAGAAACAGTGAGATATTTTAAAATTTGTAAGATTTACAATTTCGAAAAATATTTTTTATCAATATTCGGCGTTATTACTGTAGCTATATCCCCATAAAAACATAAATTTAGAACTCCATGTTATTTCTGTACAAATGCTAATAAAAACTGCGTAGTATTTTAACTGTGAAAGACTACTATAAACTTATAGTTAAATGAAACAATTTATTAGATTCCTACGTATCACTGAAAATTTCTCTTTTCCAACAAAGTAACAAGTAATTACTTTTTGTGATAAGAAGGCATTGTATCAAATATCATTTAAAATTAAAGCACATTTACAAAATAAATACAGATTAATTTCAGTAAATGTCGTATTGTTTGTTTAAATTATCATCTAATCATAGATTCCAATTCCTTGCTTTCAGAAACGGAACCAACACCGACACCAGCACCAAATCCATGCTACCCGTCTCCATGCGGACCAAACGCCAGATGCCGAGTTGAGAACACTTATGGTGTATGCGAATGTATACCAGAATATTATGGAAATCCCTACGAAGGTTGCAGGCCTGAATGTCTGGTCAGTTCAGACTGTCCAATGAATAGAGCTTGTATTAACAACAAATGCCAAGATCCTTGTCCTGGTACATGTGGAGTGAACGCCGTCTGTACAGTCTCCAATCATATTCCAATATGTAGCTGTCCGGAAGGAATGAGTGGAGATGCTTTCAGATTGTGTGAACCAATACCTCCTAAAGGTTTGTCTATTCTTTCTTTACTTTTAGCTTTAGCTGAATATTCTCGTATCTCTGTTTGTTTTGTTAAGTGTTTATATATGGCCGACTGCGAGGAAAAGAGCTTAATGACTAAAATCCATATTTCGAAAAAAAAATCGCTTGACAACTGTATTGCTGTTTTAGTGTATAATGCAAAGATATTCGTTATTTAGGTATAGCTAGAAGTTTCCGAAGCAGGAGTACAAATGTGTGTGTTTTGTTGTTATGGTGAGGAGGTATGACTATGGAAACGAGATATTCTTTTTAATGTTAAAGCGACTGGTGCCGCCTGCAAAAACGAAACAAGTGAAAGAAAAAAAGGACCAGTCTGCTAAACAAAAGAATAAGTAAAACCTGCCTGAAAAACGAACGGAGCAAATCTAAAAACAAAATTTGTTTTGTATAAAAGAGTGCTACAACACCTTTTGCACATATTACTGTTAATTATAAAAAAAACTGAATAATGTTGGTGTCTACTTCATGAAAATCACATCTACTTCCTCATTCTGTGGTGGAGAGCGAGTGGATATTCCGTTAGTAATACAAAAATATAAGTAAAAATACCGACACTTCTCATTTCATGACATATTTTGGTGAGAATGTAGTTCCATTCAAAGCATTGTGGATTTAAATGCAAATTACGCAATATTTCTATCTCGGAGAAACTGCATTTTAAAGCAGGCTGTAGCATATTGAAACCATTCAAATCTGAAAAATAAAATTTTTGTCATTAAACACCTTTCTTCGGAGTCGGTAATATATTATGATACTTTTAAAATAATGGATTAACTATATGTCATAGCACTTCCGTAGAGTCGTTAAAAAGATCATTTCATGCGGCTACTTATTTCTAGTAAAAGTGTACATTTGTTAACATGATATCTTTACCATTAAGTTATATTAATGCTCTAAATGGTAAAATAAATAACTTTCACCTTAAGAAATGCAATTAGTGTAACAGGAATATTTCTAAAATCATAGGAGGAATAACACTACACAGCTCACTGAACTTATTTCGTAACATTGTACATGCGAAATGTGCTTTTTTGTAAATTCTTGAGTTACCAGTAACGTAATTAGTTGTGTTCTCTTGCATTTTTTTATTCGAAGCACTTTCTTCAATGTATGAACATAACGTACGGAACGTGGTTGGTCATAAACGAGTGCGTATTCCTGGCGTTCAAGATATCAAGGAAACTTTCCTTATAGAGTAACCTTGGACCAACCACTCTTTTTGAGTCGCAACAATTCCACATAGAAAACAAATCCATTACTATACATGAATTTCCTTCTATTGAGATTACCACGATTAGTTTGTAAAGTGGAGGGAATTCTAAAGTAGTGAAATAGATTCGTTCGGACACGTGAATGTGTATTCTCTTATAGAGAGTGAATTTAACTAATATGCAGGGCATTCCTGGAGGTAATATATTCAAGGGAAAGATCTTATGAAGCTTTAGCAATAGAATAAGGAACTTGTATCAAGTGCCGAAGCTAGATGAATGCAAAGGTAGCACGAAAGCATTGCAAATTTGGTGCTGTCTCTACAAATACTGACGTTAAGATGAGTCAGCTTTGAAATGACAATCAAAATTATATGCAAGTAGTTAATTACTGAAAAGTTCATGATCGTGAAGACTTCTCACAATAGATGGAATTCGTTGAAAATTTAACACTTTTAAGTTTCCACATCAAAACCATAATTTTTAGTAGAAACTTACCGATAAAGTATATCTCATACACTACTTCATTTTAAGTTTCTGATGTAATACCCTTATTACGTTTTTCTTTACTAAACGCTTGCTACAACTCTTTTGTTTATGACTTTCTTACGTATTAGGCACAACAATATAGAAAAATCTTGCTTTTAACTACAGTGCTTGTCCAAATTTATACCGTTTGGATCTGCATTTAAGTACTAAACTACTGTTAGTAAATGTGAATAAGGATACACATATGTTGCTAATAATTCGTTGTGATATATGACTGTGCGGTATTGTGGAAAATTGTTGAGTGCTTTTCAAATCGTATGTACGAATGGTGAAAATACAACAAAAAAATAGCGAGATTCAGAAAGTGTAGAACAAACAGCTCTGTAAGAATAAGAAACAATCACATTTCTGGTAGAGTCACACTAGAATTCATTTGATGTTCATACATAGAACCTGTTTTGTATGCTTTTTTTTTTACTTCTAGTGGTGCTTACTAGCTATATTATATTATTATAACACCAGCTACTTTAAATAAAAATTATAATAATAGTGGAATATCTTTGATAATAAAATGTACTTATTTGGCTATAAGGGTCTACAGTGTTGTAATATTATAATAAAGTCACATTGATGAAAATTACGGAAGAAACATCTAGATGAAGCTTCAATTTCAGTCACTATGTGTAAAACCTTGTAACAAGACCCATAAAAAGCAAATTGCGTAAAGAAATTAAATTGTTAGTTACGGAATTATACATAAAGAGCATGGAATTAACAATAGTATTTTTTTTTTATAAATCTATTTTTTAATTTTTATTTAAGACCTTCAAACAACTTTGGCCCAGGTCGTGATATTCTATAGAATATCTTGGCGTGCCTCTTCCAACTCGAACGATATTTTATGGATTTGTCCAGAACAAGGTTCCAGAGATATACCAATGTAAATTTTCAACACTTCTTGAAATATTGATATCAAGAAACACCTATATCTCCGAAAGTAAGAAACATAGAGAGCCCCGTGAACTTAAAATGTAAATAATATGTATCAAGTAACTATCTCATAGGATCAAATTTTGAGAAAAAATGTTATATTGTTTCTAAAGTTTAAATATTTTGAAAGATTCTCGTAGTGTAGTGGTAAAATTTTCGGTGGTTTGTAGGCGATATAAAGGTTTTAATATTTTTTGTATATTAAAGATTAGCCAGGATAATATTTTAAATTAGGAAGAACGCATCGTTTGAGATTTACCTGTTTTAACTGGCATGTTGAGAGTTAACACACGTAATTTAAACGACATTCTCTTCCTTATCAGAAATATTACCATCGCCAAGCTTATCACACACTGAATGATGCTCTCATATTATCAACAAAACTTCGGATAAATTTTACTATTACATCGCGATTCTTTCCAAAGTTTTCAAATTTCAAGAAGAGAAAAGTAGTATGGTAAATTTGTTGTAGCTCGTGTGATAGTTACTTAATTTATTTTATTCGCAACAAAAGTTAACAGAGCCAATTAGCTACATGTTCGTAAATATCGACCCTTGAAGATTTTCAAAAGCTGTAGCAAATTTACACAGAAAGAAAGCTAAGAGACCGGAAATAAAAATATTTCTAGGAAAAGCTTGTTTCCTAACGACTTTATAAAATTTCGTTAAATAGTTAGGACTACGGCAACATACACGTAATTTGACATGAAATGATCCCATTCTGAGAGAGCAGAAGCAAATATATTAACATATACAAAACGGCAAAGTATACTCTCATACCGTCATCTAAACGCCGAAAAGAAATTACCCCTATATTGTAAAACTATTTTTCAAAGTTGCCAAATTTTCGAAAAATAAATCAAAATATATTTTTTCGAAACTCGTTGTGTAATTTATTTCATTTACATCGAAAGTTCTTGAGACTCTCCAGCTTTCTTACTCTTAGCAATAAGGATGTTTTAAGATCTCAATATTTCAAGAAATTTTTAAAATTTCCATCGAAATATTACCGGTATTAAAAGACCAAAGACGAAAGTATTCTTAAAAGTTTATTCTTAACAAATCCACAAAATTTCGTTCAAATCGGAGAAGATCAGGGCCAATTTTACTTTTTAATCTGATGTGTTGATATAGAATGATGCAATGGCTAAAGTGTGTATATGTAGTAAAATGAGCAACCATTGAATTGAACAGGATAATTATGACTTTTGTGAAGGCGTATGGTAAAAAAAAATCTTCAAAAATACATTTAATGCGTAACTATACGTAACATTTATATTTAAGTCTTGGGAGCATCTTCTACCTAATGTCCACACCAACCACAAAATTGATCGTGAAACCAAAACAATTTTGGATGATGATACGCTAAATAAACGTAAAACGATTTAGAACTGCTCTTTGAACTTTCAAGCGCTTGCAATAGACAAGTTCGTAAAAAAATCTGATTTTGATAGGAACCTAGGAAAACATTACTTCCATTTATTATTAATAAATAGTCCAGATAATGGAGGATGAAACGGAAAGGATGAAACGGAAAACGCTAAGCACAGATATAGCAACAGCTTGGCTTGGACAATAAATGAAAACTAATCCACAAATAAAGCAAAGTATGTTGATGAAAAAAATATACACTTGACCATCAGACCTATAAATATTCAGATTTCGAACATTTCCTTCATACAGCAATTTTATTTTATTATAGCTCATGATTGTGAGCTGACCTTTTCCTTTATTTTAATTGTACATAAACAATCTTATGATATCTTCACTGTAAAAACCTTACGTTAATATAACTCGCAAGCTATTGTATTCATAAATCGTACTAAACTTGTTTAGAGTAGCAAAATTTGTTGTAACTGTTCAGTGCTAATAAACTCAAATTTAAAAAATAGTAGAAATAACTAATTATATCGTATTTTCTATAAATCCATCCTTCTGTAATCATGGGTATGCCATATCTACTTATGTATCATTTAGGTTTGAAATAAGTGGAAGTTCGTGTGTTTTAAAAACAACATAATGATGGACATGCGACGCACACACCGTGACATGCGTATATTGAGCCACATACTCTTTGTTAATATGTTGTTAATTATATCTAAATTCGTACATTAAGCTTATATTAATATTTTTCCAAGCTCTTGTTCAAGTAACCAAAAAGCATATATTCCTAGCTTCACAGAACTAGTAAGCGATATGTACATTGCAACCATAATTACTTTGTAGCTCGAAGAAACCACGTTATAGATACACATCTGTTAATCACTTCCTTTTTTCTTTCGTTTTGTAGTTGGAAATTTTTGGTAGTCGTGAATTTATTTAAGATTCAGCGTATTGGCTTACACAGAGAGTTGCTTCTAAATGTATATTCTACTAAATTGTGAATTTTACTTTAAAAATATATATTTTTTAATTTGTGTGATTTTCCTTTTAGTTGAACCACAAGATCCTTGTAACCCATCACCATGTGGTCCAAACACTCGCTGTACAGCTTCAGGTGGAAACGCTCTTTGTGAATGTTTACCAGGCTACCAGGGAGATCCTGGATATGGATGTAAACCAGAATGTGTTCTAAGCCCAGACTGTCCAAGAAATAAAGCGTGTATCAACAACAAATGCGTTGATCCATGTCCAGGTGTATGTGGATATCGCGCCGAGTGTCATGTGGTCAATCATAGTCCAATATGCAGCTGTCCTCCACCAACCAGTGGTGATCCATTTGTTGAATGTAAAGAACTTCCAGGTAATGAATTTTCTGTAATACTTTTATCACAATAACTTCATGATATTCTTCCTTATTCTTTGGTCCCTCAGATTTAATTAATTATCTCCAATATTCGTTCTTACGAAATTAAAGCAACTTCAGGGAAGAAATTTGAATTAATGAATTAGTATTAACATCCTAAACAAACTGCTGCGCTTCCAAAGACTGGCTAGACCCACGATATTTTGGTTAAGGATTCCGAACCACTCCGTTAGATGGATTTCAACTGGGCTTCAATCCGTGATCTCGTGTACAAAAAGCAAGCGTGCTATCTTCTCGACCAAATAGGGGCCAAAAAAATTGAGGGAGGGCTAAGTAATAAACGTGAATAAAATGAAAATATCTACATAAGTTTATTTACAAAGAAGTGTTGATAGGCGTCTCCATAAACTTTTTGGGGGAAGGGGGGGTGCCAAAAAGAAGTTGTCTGTGTAACTTCCAAGGCCTATGGAGATTAAAATATTGCAGACATTCTTGGTAAAAGTACATAAATATTATTATTTTCAATTTGGCAGTATGCACAAGGATACGGGGAGGACGAGTTCAGTTTCCTTCATCTTGATGGTGAACAGAGATGGAGACAAACTAATTGATCTTTTCAGAAACAGCCTTCTGTTGTTTCTCCTCCGTTTATTCTTAAAAAATCATAGATTGTTCTAACCTTCTTTTGTTTACTGTTCTACTGATATTATACAAGACTCTCCGCCGGGTTAAAAAGTAGACCGTGCAACAGTAACAGAACACGAAAAAAAACTAATTTTCATTAGTACACTTAATAAGAAGCTTCTTTATATTTGGATGTTTATAGAATCATTTAAATGTTAAGAACGAAAGGTTATGGTCGAAGTGCTGTAGTAGGAGTCACGACAGTAAAAAAAAAAAAGAGCTACATTCTTGTATATCTTTAAAATAATGAAAAGAAATGTATGATAAATCAGAGTTGGGGAATACAATTGAAATATGAATCATATGTGACTAGTTAATGAGGTGATATATAGTATTTGATTTAATACTATATATCAGTAATTATTTGAGTAGTTAAATAATCGTGAACAGAGTACATACGTCTAAAAGAGTCTTGGATATTTAAACGAAAATAAAAAATTCAGGGTGCTATTCTCTGGAAATGCGTTTTTCGGTCTCCACAATATGGTGATTAAAGTAGCAAGAAGCTCAGCGATGTATGAAAACTACAACACACATAATTATAATAGGATATATCTGCAAAGTGAGCTCAGTTTTTCTTTAACAATTTTGTCCTAATTTAATAAATGTATGTACATCCCGTTTTGGTTCGAAATTTATTTTTCAACTTTACTATTTATTTCCAGACGGCCATCCAACTGTTTGCAGAAATGATATGCACAGTATGGAAGTGCCAATGTTGGGAGAGTACAGATTGGAGGAAATGTTATTATATACCTTACTTAAAAATAGAGTTTTTCAGTAGTTAAAATATTGCTACTGATGTGTAAATTTCTACGTCTATTTCATGGCAAAATTAATATTGAAGTTATTTAGAAATGTGAAGAAGCATAACAAATCTGAATCTGGAACTAGAAAAAAATAATGTATGTTTCTCTTTTCAGCTGAACCACAAGATCCATGTAATCCATCTCCTTGTGGTGTCAATGGACAATGCCGCGTTGTAAATGGAGTTGCTGCTTGTACTTACCCTGAATGTGTCATTAATCAAGACTGTACACGAGATAAGGCATGCTTCAACCAGAAGTGCAGAGACCCATGTGTTGATGCATGCGGCGTTAATGCTATTTGTCAAGTAGTGAACCATAATCCTGTCTGTTCATGTCCTTCAGGTTATACTGGACAAGCTCGAGAGCAATGTAGACTGCAGCCTCCAGAAGGTAAATTATTATTCTTTTTTGCTGACAAATGAAACACATTCGAAGAAGACTTCCCTACTAATTTTAACATATCTCTACAAGTTTCTAAGTTACGTTTAAAGTTTTCTCATCTTCGTTTAGCTGCTCAATTGAAAAAAAAAAGCCTAATTGTTTAAATACTAATATTTATTGGAAATTTCGTCAATACAAAGCTATTAGGTGTTTAAATTCTAGTAAATATTGCCTTTCAAAATATAATTATTTGTTGGCTCTTACTTTCCTATACTTACTTTACTTCTTGAACATCAAAAATCGAATTAAATTTAATAGTATGTTCTAAGAATACAGCAAAGCGATACTGAAAATTAAACTGAAGTCTGATATATCTCATTTTCTACGTAAACTTTAATTTCAATATAATTTTGTTCTTTCAATCCAGTTTGTAAATACTTACATGTCACTATGTTCTTATTTTTTTGAAAAAATGAAGAAACGGGTCACTGACTCTTACATATGCAATTTTAATGTAATAAAAGTTTTGCCTTTGAACCTCGTATTCACCCGAAGAAATGCGATTGGATGCAGTGAAATATTTTACTGTTTATTTCAACAACACATTTTTTTTTATTTTTTTTAAACTTTCTTTCTATAGAACATTTCAGAACAAAATCTTACGTTTTTTCATGTATTTGCTTATCTTACATGATGTAAATAAAATCAAAATCTCACTTGAAATACTTGGTTGCTAAGAAATGCTTCTTTATTTATTACGTAATCCAATATATACATGTATCATATTATAAATCCGTTTCTCTTACTCTTTCCTATAGCACCTAAACCAGAATGCACAGAGAACTCAGAATGCACAAACGACAAAGCATGTATTAACCAAAAATGCCAAGATCCTTGTCGTGAAAATCCAAATTCATGTGCACCCAACGCTGAATGCAGAGTGCAGTTGCATCGACCTTTGTGCACTTGCAGGGATGGATTCACTGGAAACCCACAGAGCAGATGTTATGAGAGTAAGTATAAAATAAATGAGGTTTCAAGATCGCAATAAATATAATCAGTTTTATTAGACATTGGTCATTCAGTATTAACATTGAAAACATTTAAAACATTGAACAATAATCGTATGACAGCATCTTATCTACGAAGGTACTGTGATCTCTAGTGAGTCCTCCGTGGTGAACTTTTGTTCCTTTGACGTTGTAGCAAACGTTGGGTTAGGTAGTGTGTCTGCAGATTACAGAACAGGTATCATCAAATTTCTTATGAAGAAAAAGGTTAAACAGGCTGAGATTTTTAGAATTTTGCATGCGTAGTATGAGGAACAAATAAGATAACAGGAAAAAGTGTACAAAGATATCATCAGTTTGATATAGGGCAACATAAGGATTCTCCATCTCTTAAAATTCTTGGGTACAGTTCTGCTAGGAAGACAATGCCAATTGTTTTCTGGAAAATGAAATTGTTTATTTATGTATATTTCTTGGAGAAAGGCCAACAACTAACGCTGAGTACTACTCCACGGTTCTGAAAACCTTCGTACGATAAGCTGTTTGGAAGAAGAAAACAGAAATACTGTCAGAAAAAGCGATTATTCTTAGGGACAATGAAATCTGAAGTGTCATCGCCTCTGTACTTGTTCGGAGCTTTTTCTCAGCATTTCCGAAAATATTTGAACGGCATGAATACCTGAAACGATCCTGTTCCATCTTGTTACTGTAGTAATATACAGAAAAAAAACATCAGCATGTTAAAAAATAATAAAGCGTTCCGTTTCGAGAAAATTTCCATTTCGAGTCCTGGACAATGCTCGGCCTCATACAGCAAATTTGACAGCCGTATGTCTGACCGAATGTACTAATAGCTTTTCCTCACTCCCTTGTAGTTTTGAGATCTACTTTGCCTCCTTAAAGAGCAAATGAGATAAAGAAACTCATCACAGTTGAAGAACTCCAGAAAGGTCTCCTTGACTGGCTATGTGAATTGATTTTTTTATATATGGCCTTTAGGCATCTAATGCTCAGGCCGCGATAGGGGAAGGGAAAGGATTCGGGAAGGTGTCGGCCAGGGCCTATGTTGAAGGTGCCATTCCGGCATCTGCCTGAGGAAAACCTTGAAAACCCTCAGTCAGAATGGTCGGCCGCTGGGATCGAACCCACGACCTCCCGAATTCTACCCCAACCCTGTATCACTGAGCTACGGCGGCTCGGTTGACTGGCTATGGCATCAAACAACTTCTGTCTGCGCCAAAGAAATTGTGGCGCTCCCCGTCAACAGTTACGTGGCCTAGATGCTCAGCTGTTTTATTTAAACATTAAACATTCTGCTTTCAGTCACATGACGATCGGTTTTCATACTCATTGATTCCAAGGCGATGACGATATTATTGTACAATCATGTACAAACTTGTTTATCATAGGTAAAAATTAAGCAAATGGCATAGTTTTAAAATTTCCATAATATGGATGAAAAGAGAGAGAGAGAGAGAGAGAAGTAGCGATCATGATGCCAACTAAACGCTGGGTCGTACATATACATGTACGTAGTTTTATTAACTTGAAAGCAAAAATGCCTTATATGTTTTTAATTAGAGGCAGGCAAAAATGGTTTCATTTTTTCAATAAAATCGTGTTTTGTTGGTGTTATTTCTTTTTGTCTGATGAAGCTTGTGTGTTTTGCCTTTTTGCAATTATTTCTATTTCTTCAGTTTCATGAAGATTTCTCTTTTTCTTCTTTCCAACGTGCTCTTTAGTTTTGCAATGTTTCAGGCAAGAACTCTGCAATTACAAATTTTGCACATTAATATATTTGGCTCATTCACTTAAAACCCTTCATACTTAAACTCCTGTGCTCTCTCTTTCACAGACATACTCTTTTGCATTTTCTTGCTTTATGCTTCTTTTAATAACATTCAAAACTCCAACTTCAACATAGGCATCACAATCACTACATTCGAATAGAAAAAGTCGAAGAAAAGCATGACTTGGGTATTCTCGATATCAAACATAACTAATTTGATACAGTGTGGCATTCTACGCTATAAATGCTGTCTGCTACTGGAATAAAATCAATCCGAATTTTTTCTTAAAACAACATTTTGACCTATAATTTCGAAATTGTTTTATTTCGTTTAAATTTAAAGAAATCGCGTAAAAAGCTGACAAATCGTTTTATTCGCGAATTCAGTTCTTATTTGCCACTTAGGTTGCAATACTCGGCTACCAGTAATGTTATTTCACAGAAATACCGACTTCACGTTATTCGCATATGCGAATTTTGCCTGCCTCTACTTTTAAGGTACCTCATCTTTTTAAATGTATCCTTAGAATACAGTTCAATATGCTAACGTTTAGAAAATAGTCCTCGTCACACAACATATATCAAGGAGAATAACAGTAATGCCAAATAGATTGTTTTTCTTTTCTTTGGTACTAACTTGGGGAACAAAACTATTTTTACACTTTTAAATATTAACTATGTGTTTTACAAGTATCTATACTTCTATTGCATAATTAACCACAAGCGAAAAGAGGGGTGGAAAGTAAAATTAAAAACAAAACACAATGCAAAAAAAAACTTGAGGATTAACCATGATCTCAAGGGGTAGTATATAGTGGCTTGCATACTAGCAGGTTTATTTACCTTATTTGTACTGACTATGTTAATGTCCTTAGGTGAGTTACATATTTAAATTCAGGTTTGTACATTTGAAACATTTTTAATAGAAGATCATGTAGCAAAAATTAGTTTCAAATGTACTATATATATCATCATCATCATATTCAGTCGTTTTCTATCCACTGCAGGATAAAGGCCTCCCCCTTCTCTTTCCACATATCTCGGTCTGCTGCTATCCTCACCCATGTAGCTCTTAAAAAACGCTTGATTTCATCTACCCATCTTTCATTTGGGCGTCGTCTCGGTCGTTTCTTTTCTCTAGGAATCCAATGTAGTACATTTATCGTCCACCTTCCATCAGTTCGTCTAGCTATGTGACCGGCCCATTTCCACTTCATCTTCTTCGCAGTCTTGATTACATCCTCTACCTTTGTTTGTGCTCGAATCCATTCACTTGTCTTCCTGTCTCTCCTGGTTATTCCTAACATGCGTCCCTCCATTGCTCTTTGTGTGACTCTCTCAATCTTTGAGTCGTTTGCGCATTCAATTTCTAAGTTTCATAGCCGTACATCATCACAGGTAAAACACATTGATTATAATCTTTACGCTTCAGACACATTGATAGTTTGCTTTTGAAAATAAAGTGTAGTCTTCCAAACGAACTCCACGCCATTTTACATCTTCTGTTTATTTAATCAGTCAACTTTGCATTCGATGTTTTGAGCTGGCCTAGGTAAACATACTCATCAACTATGCCTATTGTCTCTCCGCTAATCTTTATTTCCCTCTTTGCAGCATGTTGATTGTACATTACTTTTGTTATACTTAAATTCATTTTAAGGCCTATTTTCGAACTCTCATTACTCAGTTCTTCCATTCTGGTTTGTAGTTCTTCTGCACTAGAAACAAACAGGACTATATCATCAGCGAACCGTAGGTGATGAAAATATTCGCCATTAATTTTAATTCCAACTTCACCCCAGTTTAAATTTTGGAACATTCTCTCCAGGACCGCACAAGACAGTTTCGGAGAAATTGAATCTCCTTACCTTACCTCCTTTTTCCAACTTTAAATTTCTCACTTTCTTGCTGTAGTCTAATGACAAATGTGGCAGTCAAATAAATATTTCGCAATAGCTTGAGGTATGCATTTTCGATGCCTTGATGTTCAAGTGGTTTAAGTACTGCTGACAAAGAGACCGAATCGAAAACTTTTTCAAAATCTACGAATCCCAAACATAGTGGAAGTTCATATTCATTAGTCCTTTCCACAACTATATTCAATGTTTGTATGTGGTCCATTGTGCTAAATCCACGCCGAAATCCGGCTTGTTACCTTTTCGATTAAAATCCAAATCCCGTTCAATACGATTCAAAATAACTTTGGTGAACATTTTGTATAGAACTGATATTAAACTAATTGGCCCGTAGTTTTCGACGCGTTCTTTGTCCCCTTTCTTGTACAAAAAAATTATAACAGCGTTATTCCAACTTGAGGGTATTTCTCTCTTCCTCAGGCACATTGAGAATAATTTCGCAACTTCCTCTTTCATCTTTTCACCTCCCCATTTAAACATCTCTGCTGTGAGTCCATCCTCTCCTGACGATTTTCCGTTCTTCATCCCTCGAAGTACTTTATCCGCTTCTTTCATTACGTCTGGGCCATCAACACCATTTTCTTCTGAATCTTCATTTCTTAGCTCATCTTCGGAGTAGTACAATTCTCTGTAGAAATTTTCAAATATTTTTATAATTTCTTCCTTATTTCGTTTTACGGTCCCGTCTGGTCTCTTAACTGCAATTATTTGCTTTTTTCCTATCATGAGCTGCTGTTTGGTTTTC
>JAGDQP010013068.1:0-48765 GCA_022664845.1 Lepisma saccharinum | reverse complement strand
TTTATTTCTTCCGTGACCTAGTTTTTGCTTGTTACATATGCTCCCAAGTATTTAAACGTGTTTACAGTCTCTATGTTCTGATTCTTAATTGTTTTGTATCTATTTCCGTTATTCTCTGTGTCTCGGCTTATCACGAATTTTGTTTTCTCTATATTTACCTGTAGGCCTATCTCATCGCACGCTTCTACAAAGACATCGATGTTACTTTGTAGTGCATCTATATCGTCCTCTATTAAATCTACATCTTCTGCATTTACAAACGGTTGATTCAAGCCACTCAAGGTGAGTCCCTTTTTGCCATTTTTATTTTCTGAATTGCATATTCTAACGCAAAGTTAAAGATGATTGGTGACAAGCCATCTTTCAATTTTTTGGCATTTATTGTCTTCTTCTAACTGCATGCCGATTAAATTACTGTAGTCATGGAAACCCCTTGTATTAAATAATTGAGGATGAACGTAACAAAAACGCATGAATGTAATTTTCTTTTAAAAAGAATGTCATTGAAGGAGGATTGGGACCTACTTTAAATTTCACTCACCATGGCCCCGTTTCCCCTATTAGTCTTCTGTCATAATAGGGAAACTCCGAAATGTTACTTTGATTCAGGTCAATTATCTTCTCTGTTTCTTTCTGAGGAACACGAAAACACAGCATTGAACAACTACGCTTATGGTAAAAGCAATAAAGCCGATGGTAACATTTTAAACAGATGTCGATATTATTCCAATTCCAAATAAAAAGTACCATTTTATAGCTCTGTAACCTCCTTCCCTCCTTGCACTCGTGTAAGTGCAAAATCTTCTTATGTGCGTAAATATTAAGTCATAAAAAACAATTAAGAAAAGTGCACTCTAGGGTAACGACTGAGTCGCAAACTTAGAATTCAGACTTAATGCGTATATGCTAAGGAGTGTTCCATATGTGCGCTTATATGCGCTTAAAAGTTTCATTTGTACGCACATCGCTACGGAGAAATTAGACCATCGAAACTGATCATCAACGTTACCTTCCCCACACTCATATGTTGGCATCTTTCCATCGACTTGTATGTGCGCTTATGGGGCGGCGCACATAAGCGTACACATGGAGCACTAGTTGGCGTATAAACATAAGTTCAGAATTCCGAAGGTTCGATTCGAGTATTACTCTGGACTGCACTTGTCTTCATTGTTTTTCATCTCTAATAACTGCGCTCACAAGAAGATATTACACATTCACACACAACCGCAC
Source organism: Lepisma saccharinum (assembly GCA_022664845.1). Lineage (NCBI taxonomy): Eukaryota > Metazoa > Arthropoda > Insecta > Zygentoma > Lepismatidae > Lepisma > Lepisma saccharinum. The sequence continues at coordinate 47,532 of JAGDQP010013068.1, read as the reverse complement.
ATGAGACAATTTAGACACGCGTAACAACCATTGAGGCGTCAAGTCTCTATTTTCTATCATTGCTTTAGGTGTATTCTTTGAAATGTACTGAAGAACACTGTTCACTGCCATGTATCTTCACTTGTACATACACATGATAAATTTATGTGCACTAAAGCACACATATTTGGTAGTATGTACTGTATCAATCAAAATTTTGTTTTCGTCACTTAAGGCAAAATCATAATCATTTTCAATAACTCATTTTCTCCTGTAAAGAAGTGCGCACAAATTAAAATTTAATGGACGAATAACTCTACATAGAACACTACCTGATACCTAAGCATAAAGTTTGAATTCCACGGCTGCGAGTGCAGTCTTACTCCGGTGTTCACTTTTCTTCATCATTTTCATGTCTTCATATGTGCACACACAAGAGCAGATACGATTCACCCAACAGTCGACGATAAAGAATGCATTTATTATAAAGGTGTGCAACAGAAACCATAAACTTCGAAGACCTATTTTCAGTCTAACGATGTGCCCACAAATGAAAATTTTAAGCGCACATATAGAACTCTACTTGGCATATAAATATTTATTCTGAATTCGAAAGTTGCAACTCAGGTGTTACCCTTGAGTGCACTTTGGTATATTGTTTTTCTTGTCTTAATAAGTGCGCACACAAGAAGATTTTGCGCGCACACAGGTACACATAAGTGTCCGGTAATTTATTCATCAAAAGGTGGCAACCCTATTTCATCCGTCAACTTGGTATTCGATGTTTTGAGCTGGCCTATGTAAACATACTCATCAACTATGCCTATTGTCTCTCCGCTAATCTTCATTTTCTTTTTTGCAGTATTTTGATTGTACACTGCTTTAGCTTTACTTAAATTCATTTTAAGGTCCATTTTCGAACTCTCGTTACTCAGTTCTTCCATTCTGGTTAGTAATTCTTCTGCACTTCAAGCAAATAGGACTATATCATCAGCGAATCGTAGGTGATGAAGATATTTGTCATTGATCTTTATTCCAACTTCATCTCAGTTTACATTTTGAAACACTTTCTCCAGGACCGCACAAAATAGTTTTGGAGAAATTGAATCTCTTTGCCTTATTCCCTTTCCAACTTAAAATTTTTCACTTTCTTGATGCAGTCTTATGACAGATGTGGCAGTCGAGTAAATGTTTCGCAGTAACTTGATGTATACATTTTCGGTGCCTTGATGTTCAAGTGATTTACGTACTTATGACAAAGAGACTGAATCGAATGCTTTTTTCAAAATCTATGAATCCCAAACATAGTGGAAGTTCATATTCATTAGTCCTTTCCATAACTTCACTCAATGTTTGTATGTGGTCCATTGTGTTAAATCCACGACGAAATCTGGCTTGTTCCCTTCCCTGGTTAAAATCCATGTCCCGTTCAATGCGATTTAAAATAACTTTTGTGAACATTTTGTCACAAAACTGACAGTAAACTAATTGGTCTGTAGTTTTCGACGCGTTCTTTGTCCCCTTTCTGTACAACAAAATTATAACAGCATTATTCCAACTTGAGGGTAATTCTCTCTCCCTCAGCCACATTCAGAATAATTTAGCAAGTTCCTCTTTCATTTTTTCACCTCCCCATTTAAACATCTTTCTGTGAGTCCATCTTCTCCAGCCGATTTTCCGTACTTCGCCCCTCGAAGTACTTTATTCACTTCTTATTTCATTACATCTGGGACATCAACAAAATTTTCTTCTGAATCTTATTTTCCTAGTTCTTCATCTGAGTAATTCAAGTCTCTGTAGAAATTTTCAAATATTGTTCTAATTTCTTCCTTATTTCGTGTTACGGTCCCGTCTGGTCTCTTAACTGCAATCATTTGCCTTTTCCCTATCAGGAGCTGCTGTTTGGTTTTCTTCAGGCTCTTGTTTTCCTCGATTGTATTTCTAACAAGATTTTCCTTGTATCTTCGTATATCCTTTCTTATTTCCTTTCTTAAAGTTTTATTTATTCTATGTGCTCGAACCTTATGTAACTTTCCTCTTCTTTCATCTCACTATCCTATGATCACTCGAGATTTTGAAAGTATTCAGAACAGACGCGTTTTCCAGAATTTCCCAGTTACTCGATAAAACGTAGTCTATTTCGTTTTTAGTCCCATTTGGGCCTTTCTATGTCCACTTCCTCTGGCATGGCTTCTTGAAACATGTACCATATTGGAAATGAACAGACTGTTGGCTTCTGAGACTTCCACTAACTTCTCTCCTCTCTTGTCTCTTTTGCCAAATCCAAAGTTTCCCACTTTCGTGTCACTGCTCTGCTTGGTTCCTACTTACGCTCTGAAGTCTCCCATTACAATTTTGTAATGCGATTTGCTACTATCCAAAATCTTCTTTATCTCCTCGTATAGGTCTTCGATTTCCTCCTCCGGATGTGAGGTTGTTGGAGCATACACTTGTATAATTTCCATACTCTATCTCTTGTTTATCTTTATTACTACCCGTGCGATTCTATCTGAAATTCCTTCAATTTCTGTGATCCGTGACTTCAGATCTTTATTAATTATAAAGCCAACACCTGTCGGTTTTCCATTTTCTGTTCCTTTAAAGTAGAACGTGTGCCCGGACGGTAGTTCCAACTGGTCTTCATTCTTCCTCCACACTTCTGATAGTTCTATGATGTCCCATTTAATCCTCTTGAGTTCATTCTGCAATTCTTCTAATTTGTCCTCTCCTGCAAGTCACTGACAGTTGAGAGTCGCCACGTATAGGTCCGTTCGAGTCACCGTGTTGGTGATCCGACAGTCTACAGCCCAAACCCGAACATTTCAACCCTCTGACTTCCTGCAGGACAGACCTCTGCCGTTGCCAGCTGCACTCCGTTCTCCGGGCAATAATATCCTCCGAGGATGTTTCCTTACTTGTAACATAATGTGTAAAGAAAGGAGGGGGTGCAGACCTTTCACTCACCACGATGTCTGCTAACGCGTATTGGTGAGCACAGTCCATCCATGTTCGTTCGCCAAGCAGTTGCTTGGGTACTAACAGGCCCCACGACATGAACGTATGGATTGGACATTAGGCGTCTACCCCGGTCGGTTCCCTCAAGCTTAGCAAGAGGAATTAAGGGGTCTCATACTAGTTTTGGCAGAAGCATTTTGGAGTAAAGTCCTGGTTTGCCAGTCCTCCCTGTTATATATATGACTGACCCGCTGGTCTAGTAGTTACCGTCGCTGACTGCTGATCGTATTATCCTAGGTTCGATTAATGGCTCTGCCAAGGAAGTTTTTCCAAGACATGGAGGACGGTAACCTTAAAATACGTGGTGCAATTGGGGAGCTTCTGTGAATAGAAGACAGTGACGATCCCAGTGAGAGCTTAGGCTCTCTTCTCGCAACCCGTCTGGTCAACGTGGGAACAGTAGACTAACTCCTCCCTCTGGGGGAGGCCTCATTCAGTAGTGGATTGAATATGGCTGTGAATTATATATATATATATATATATATATATATATATATATATGCGTGTGTGTGTCTGTGTTTTTGTTTTCAGAAGAATGTTTAATACAAAGTGAAACAAAACTGATTATTACAAACAAGATAATTACATTTGAGTTCAACGGGCAGAAGACAGGGTAAAAGGGGATCGCGAAATGAAAATGGTTGAGATAGGTCCCGACGCTGTCTTAAAGTATACAGCAACTTTCAATATGTTCAACAGTGGGTATTAACACACATCTTTTATAAAGAATCGTGGACTTATTTCTGATGCGTTATTTCCCCATTGTGACTAATTAATGTAAATTTACCCAGGGCCAAGCAGGCGGGACTTCTGGTCCACTTAGGCCACTTTCGTTCTTTGTTTTTATTAATATTTGGTATGCACATTTGCAATTTGTTTGCAAATTAAGGAATCCCGGAAATCGGACTTCCACCAGAATACTCCCTCCTTCCATAGAAGAAACTAGGAAACCCACCTAACAATATAAATTGTAATTATCATGTTAGTGTCCAAAATATTGTGGATTAGAAGTGTGCGCTAGAGCCAGGATATAATTTTCTATTATAAGCTTGGAATAGGAGTTCAATTATTTGTGGGAAGGGTTGTGTAATTGAGAAATAAGGTTCAGGAATATTATCGTGTAATGCCTCGTGTTACATTTTTATATTTGATATTTCTTTCTTTGAAGATTGACTTTCCTCACTTCGTTCCCTTCGTACTTAAGTTATACATCTGTTTAATTATAGTTTGTTTTAAGTATTTCGACTTATTAGATTTGGATTAAGCATCCTTTATTTGAGAAGGAAGGCATCTTTTCAATTTTAGCTTCTGTTACCTTTCTTGAATTGTGTAAAAGGTTGTTGTTTGCTGACATATAGATGTCCGTCCGTTGATTGTAGAATATTCAATCGGCATTGAAGATTTTCTTTTGACGCTAAGTTTATTGCATGGGTTAGTTTGGAAAGAGTATATCTTGTGAGAATTCGTAAGGTAAGTACAGTTGAGACCCATTTCATCACGTTTTCAAGAAATTCTTTCATTTTTTGTTAATAATATCTTCAAAATTGGATTCGTTAGGAGTCCCTGAATCTGACACGTTTGAATTTTTGATGTTAGCTTGTATGTCATAAGAACTTGGCTGATTCACAGCAGGTATCTCCGAACATAAAGTTTTGTTGTTTGATTTGTATTCAGTCCTCTAGACTTTACCAGGCAAGAAGTTGTTACAAGTTAGCGGTCTTTGTGGAGAGTTGGAAGCGCCAGTACGGTGACCTTTACATGTTCCACAGAACTTCCGGCTTGGAATGACTTTACATATTATGCTAAGGTAATTCTCACCACATTTGTAGCAAGATTGTTCGTTTTTACATGTCTTTTTCATTGTGATAATTTAAGCATAAATAACAGGGAAATGGCTTTCCTTTGGAGTGGGGGTCCTTCTACTTTATATCCCGTAAATCCAATGGTAATTTCATTAGTGATTAAAAAACGACCAATTCTGGTCCTTTAGTAAAAAAAGACGAATTAGAGGGAGAGGGCCCTTATCGATTCGTATTCTAGTGATATTGGTCATAGGTACTTTCTCTTCTTTATTTAGGTGATTTTTTTAGTTCTTCAATGATTAAATTAGTATTGATACCTCTTATGACACAGGTGAATGTTGTAGTTGTCTTGGCGTTTTGTGTTTCCTTTATTTTTTTTTCAGTGAATGTTTCATTTTTTTAGTTCTGTTCAAAATCTTTTGTTTGAAATAGGGAGAGGAACCTCTCTTTGCTAGGTAATACATTATAAGTTAGTTTTCAGTCCAGTTTGTTGTAATGTTAAATAAGCTGTTAATTCTAAATCAGGAAGCCTTTTTTTATTCATTTACGAAAAGTTAGATGATTTTTAAGTTTCTGTTTGATATTCTTTATAACAACAATTACTTTTGTGTCAGATATTTAGTCATAATTTTCATTGTTATGAATTGACGTACGATATTCATTGTTGTCTTCCTGGTTACTATCGAAATCGTTTTTTATCTGTGCGAGGGTCAGTGAATTTGGTGGAATATCTGGAAGAATATGGATTCGCGTGGACGTGAAGACTGCTTACTTCTGGTGAGATACTGCAGCTGGATTTAGGGAATTTTTGGTTGTATTCTAAGTTGCGGGTAAATTTTTTGCTGTTTTGCTTGATTGTTTTTTAGAGGATTGAGGTTTAGATACAGGAGAAGAATAAGCTTTGCTTGTGCGACTTTGTTCTTCCTTCTGTATTTTTATTTTGTAGAGACTCTTCCAGTTTTGTCAGTTGGAGGGAAACTTCCCGGAAAATGGGTTACATAGAGGGTAAAAGAGAAAAATTACAAAAAATCGGGAAATTTTGTTGAATCCCTTTTGGCACTTTTTGTTTGTTATCAGTAATTTTGAAAGTAACCTTAGCAGGAGGGAAGCTTTTACGAAAAATCGGGATTTTTTTTTTTTTTTTTTAGTATTTTGAGGAAAATATTGCGACGGAAATCTGACAACAATTGATTCTTCATGTATAAATAAACCAAAGTGTAGAAAAATGCTAACGTTTTGAAACAAAATTCACTTGGAGGTATTATATCCATGAAATAACTACCCCAACAGAAAAAACTACGTATGTGATGCATCCAGTAGGTAGTTCAACTTTCATCCGCTTGATGGCACCATCAGTCCGATCTGGGGCGGGGCACACCTCCCCTTTATGTCATACTTCTCCGTTTTGTCAAATTTTTCCCTACATTCTATGGGCTAGACGCAGATTCTGATTCACTAAATCGTCATGGATTGCGTCATTTGTGACGATGCTACAGCTACTTTGCAAGCTTCTATCCCAGAAACTACGCAATTTTTGACATTTTTTGAAAAGATTTTGTTACTTTCTTTTATAGGAATAACCACTGCCGGAAATTCGTATAATTAATTCAGGGACATCCTGAATATGGAAAAAAAAACTACTCAAGTTAAATTTGTTTTCCAAAATTAAATTAAGAACTAATCAAAAAGCTTTTTCACCTACAAGCTAACCAACCATAATCGTAGCTTTAAAAAGCAAGATATGTATATTCTAATTGTTTGTCACCTCAAAATGAGTGATTTCGAATTTCATTATTTCCGTCGTGAAAATAAGTAACGGTCTCTTTGATTACTAATATATTTAAAAAAATACAAAGCTTGTTTTTCCTTCAGAATCAACTTGATTTTTATAGGTGGGATTAGGATTGGGTACCTCCTAGGTAAAAGGAACCAATAGGATCTAGATTAAGGGGAATTTTAGCTCCTAGGTGAAAACCATTATAAATATTATTATACTTTTAGAAAACATGAGTATTCTTAAATGATAGTCTTCAGTTGGGAATACTTCTAAATTTAATTTCAATATGGCGCTTTCGTTGCTCGTTTTTTTTAGCATAAGTTGCTAATATACATTGCTGTTGTGTGGGATCAAATGTATTCGAAATGAAAATATGTTGGCAACACTGATAAGTAACTGAGTTATTATTATTATCCTCACGAAGACGGATAGTTGAGTGGAAATACATCAAGTTAATTGTTTATCTTGTAAGTCTTTCGATTTAATCTCGAATTTGGTTAACACTCCCCTAATTTTCTTCTTATATCTGTAAGTTTTCATTATTTTCTTCAGACAAACTCAATTTTTTTCAGCTCGGGTGAGGTCTAGTTTCCATGATAACCATTACAATTCTTTCTAACTTAGTTAATTCCTGCTTTATATTGGCTGAATTTTTAAACATAAAAATTTGGAAAATGTAGTAAATCCCTATTTAGAGTGTGAAAGTGGTAATGTTTGCCCATTTCATCAACCTCAGACGGTGGAAAGGAAGAAACAGGGCGTGACAAAATTGTGTTCTGCTATCTTTAAGGGATACTTTAAGGAAAACATATAAAATTATTTTGTTTTTAAAAGAAGCTCATAAAGAGGGTTAAGAATAATATCCTTGTCTATGAATTAGAACAAACAACGTACTACAACGATTCGGAATGGTAGAATATTTTAATGGAGGAAAGTGGGCACTCCGATATCGAGATACTGAACTCAACTCTTAACTGCTGGTATTCGCTGTCCGGGCGTGAAATCTCACCTTTAGTACTCCTGAACTTGTAGGAAAATTTTAAGTTCATTCGTTGAATAACAAAACAATTGCCCGAACACGCTTTTCACTTCTCTTTCAACGCTTTCCCAGCATATCGCATACAGGGTGTATCAAAAGTGATGCTCATTAATTTTGAGGTGAATTTCTTGGACCGAAATAAGTGAGAAGTACCCTCGAAGGAATTAAAAAACGCATAGTTTCAAGCTAGAGAAGCTCAAAGTAGTGTTACAAACATCGTCATATCTCGATAAATATTGACGTAAAACAATTCCTGTATACTTCATCGACTTGTTACTTCAACAAGCTATAATTGGAGGAAATACGGTTTTTTGTTAGATAAGAACTTCAGATACTTTGAGTAAAACTGAGCTAAAAGTTGTGTAAATATAGGACGGAAAGGTTATTACTCATAGTTTATGTAGAGATTAGAAGTTCAGTTTTGTTCTCATATAGGCAAGGTTCTTATTAACCCAAACCTCCCAAAAAGTCGCTTTGATTGGCACTAATCAATAGCTTGTTGTTTAAACTTTGCAGCTTAGTTAATACGGTTCCGACGCTGCTAAGTTCTACGTCTTCCAATACTTGTATGTTGCTTGTGTATCTGACGTGACTAGTGTTTATGCGGTCTGCTATCGTTTGTACACATTTTAGACGTGCAATATGACTTGTTGCAGTATGCTACTAAACAGGAGAATCGTCGAAATGATGATCGTTTTCAGAATATATATGCGAGTCTGCAGAAATAGTCGAGCATCTCATTACCATATATAGAACTGAAAAGGTTTTCGTAGCGCGTGATAATTAGTTTCAGTTTTGAGAATTCGTTTCTTTGTTTAGCGTAACGCCTAAGGATTTTGCTTCCGTTTTGGGTGGAATCTATATTTTAGTGCTCGAGCTGCTGGAGGAAACATATTCTGCGCTTGATATATATAACAGCAGCGCTCTTTGCTGCATTCACTTGAGAAAGCCAGCGACGGTCTCATTGCATGTATCTATAACGTACCGTAGTTGGAGGCGAGCTCTTACGGTATAAAAGGCTGTATCGTCTGCTGGAGTACAGTACTAGGAAGAATGTTTACGTTTACGAAAGTAGTTGAAATTCTTCTACTTCTTAAAATTATAAACAAGTTGAAAACCTAAAAAAGCAACTGCTCGGAAATACGCCACGTTCTCAAACTCTTTTTCCTCCTGGCCATACAAAAATATTAACGAATGAAATTTTAATATATTTCATCCACTAAGGTTATACTATCGATCATTTTCACTAGCACTTTTTTCTTGTGGATAGGCACTGTAATGACTTCGGGAAAGGGATGTTTAGATGTAAACGGATAGGTAGCTGGTATATGGGATGTTATCCTTTATTTTTCTTAATTAATTAAACCATTGACTCTATAAGCTTTAGCGTATAATTATACAATGAGATTAGGACTCAGATGCTAACGTGATGGAAATGGATAGTGCTGTGTACAACACTAGAAAGGGTGTTTATTTACCTTTCCTAAAAATACTTCAACTTTTCTTGTTTAAAATGTTTAGGGCGTAGAAGAAGTAAAAAAGCTGAGAAGCAATGGCTCGTAAATACGCCATGCTCTCACACTCTTTTTCCTCATGCCCACTCAAAAATGTTGTGGAATGAAAAACGCGAATGACTGTTAGTCTCTTTCATCCACGTTGTGGTTATACTCACAGATTTTTTTTATAACTAGCCGAAACTAGTACCAACCCGAGGGTTACGCCCTCTATTGGGGATTAGGTTTGAGGGATTGTTTGGAAGTGAAATGTGAGGTGTTCTAGGAGATATTCTTTATTTTCAAAATTTTATTTCTTTATCAACTTAAATGTAATTGTAGGACTTTATAACCTTTGCGATTACAAACATTTTAGAGGTAAAGGGAGAGTGATTGTGAAGATGAAACGAAATGCGATTGACGCCACAAGCACATTAGGGACGCTAGCAAACACATGCAGTTATCTTCTCGCCCCGGGGCTGCTCGGGGCATCGATGGGAGACATTTGGAGCCCTGTTAGTAACATAGATCTACTGTGCTCTAATGGATGCAATGATCAATGACGGTGGAGTGTATATGAGAAAAAAGTCGGTAAGTTCGGTCTCAGAATGGTCTGGTGGGATCGTATAATGATATATTGTAAACAGTAAGGAAAGGGGTTAGTGTACCTTGCGCAATCAACAGCTGTATCCATTGTATCGTTGAGCAGAGGGTGATTAGTCTGAAGCCGATTTGTGAAGAACTTGACTCTGAGCGATTCTAATTGTTGTAGGATATTTGGAAAAGTCATTCGCTCGTATAAGTCTTGTGTGGGACTGGGAAGCTTGATCCGATAGGCAATACGCAAGGCGTGACGTTCGAGTACTCTGAGTTTTTCATAGTAAAATGAATCGGCAGCTATCTAGGCAGTATGTCCATAGGTCAGTATGGCCCTAAACAAGACTTTGTATGCATTGATGACTGTATTTTCTAGCAGCCCCCACGTTGTATCAGTCAGTCTCCGAAGCAGGTTGAGGCGGTTATATGCTTTAGTGGTGATGCATCGCAGATGGGGCTTCCAAGTAAGGTGTTTGTCAAAGCTTAATCCAAGGTATTTAACGCTATTCGATGTGTGCAGTGCTGAACTGTCGACTTGTATATTCAGAAGATTCGGGTTGCTTTGAACTTCGAGCGTTTTTTACGACGTAAGAAGAGTATGGTTTGTGTTCGGTTGAGCTTTAATCTCCAGATATTCCACCAATGAATGAAATTGTGTATGGCATTATGCATTGACTTATTGATTTGAGACAAGGTATTTCCTAATACTTTTTCTTATGGATAGCCACTGTGCTGACTCTTCGGGAAAGGGATGTTTAGATGTAAACGGATAGGTAGCTGGTCTATGAGATGTTATTTTTTTAAATTAATTAAACCATTGACTCTATAAGCTTTAGCGTTTAATTATACAATGCGATTACGACTCAGTTGCTAATGTGATGGAAAAGGATGGTGCTGTGTACAGCACTAGAAAGGGTGTTTATTTACTTTTCCTGAAAATACTTCTACTATGTTTGTTCTTAATTTTTAAGGCGTAGAAGAAGTAAAAGAGCTGAGAAGCAATGGCTCATAAACACGCCATGCTCTTACACCTTTTTTCCTCATACCCACTCAAAAATGTTTGCGGAATGAAAAACGCAGATGACTGTTATTCTCTTTCATCCACGTATAACCTATCTCACAGAAACCAAGTTTCTCAGGAAGTGAGAAAATTCTGAAAATGGTTTTATAAGTGCTTGTTTAAACAACAAAAGTCTCCTTTGCGCACTAAGATGACATGCTTATTGTAAGCGCTTGCGTTAAACTTTAATTTAACTAAATTCAAGAAATGAAAATAAGTTTCAATAAACATGCGTATTCTTTCAGATTGTTTCAAATATTGTTTAGCTGCTTGTGCTGCCATCTCTTAGGCAAATAGGAAACGTACCCTAGATTATGTTTTAGGCTTTTCTTACAACACTTAAAAGTTCAGCACATGTTATCAGGAAGAAGTAGCATTTCATAGAGAAAAAAACAAGGAATGATAAACGTATTCATGAATAGCGTTTTTATGTAAAAAGGAAATCGAGAAAAAGAAATCCACATATTAGCACTTCCATGAACATATCAAGTTATCATATCAACAAATACACATCTAAATAATTTTATTAAGTAATTTGGAACAAGTAATTATTTCGTTTATAATTTATATGAATTCACATCTTTGAAAATAACGTTTTACGTAAATAAAATTGAGATCGCAAATACACGATAATAAAGCACACACAGCCCCACAACGCGTCAATTCTTCTGTATCAAAGATTCTACAAACCATAGTAAATGTAAAAAATAAATTATTGTAAATGCAATTTTCTTGTTCACGAAGAAAATGTAAAAAATATTTAGGTATAATTATTTATAAGAATTTAAAATGGTCTTCACACATACAATACACTGCTAAAATTTTACGAAAACTATCATTCAAGTTTGTTCAACTTAAAAATATTGTTAGTATGAAAATTTCACGTATGACATATTATGCTCTTTTGCAAAGTGTATTTCAGTATGGCATTCTGAGTTAGAGTTCTGCTTATCCCCCTCACTTGAACCTATTGATCGTTCAGCAAAATCACATCAGACGAATATGCTTGAAGTAAGATTTAGATAATGGAGTAGAAGTGATGTATAGAGATTTTTCAGTGTTACCTCTTTCAAAGCTATATTCAGTGGCGGCGTAATTCAAGCCTGGACCCGGGCTAAGTGAACTTAATTGAGGTCCTTTCACGAACACAATCGTGAACTCAGACTGCTACTATTGGCTGTAATATCCTAATTCTCCGTTATTACGAGCCTCGCGGGAAACTCGCGGGGGACTCACTAGCCAACATGGAGAACTTCTCGTTCACTGGCTATAACCTATGCATGATAATTAATATTGAGATTGAGGATAGTCATGCTTTTCAACCATACGGTTACAGCCAAGCGCACATATTAGAGTCCTCAGATGGCATAGTTATTGCGTCACCAACCACCATCGAGGTGTTCTACTGATTTAACGAGTGGATATTCTCTTGTCGCTGATCGGTGCACGATGAGACGAAACCCCTCAAAACACGGCGAAATTAATACCGTCTGAATGCTGAGTAAGTGTTAATTGGATCTTGGTTGGGGTCATATTGGTGTGCTATCTGCTTCACTTTCAAGTATCAGGTTATCCCATAAGTAATGTCGTATATGCGATGACCGCTGCAATGACGTCTGACGAGCGAATAGTGAAGTAGACGCCGCGTGCCATAGCTGAGTCATATAGGGCACTTGATGCAGCAGTGTGTAGAAGGAGAACGGCCTACTCCATGTTTTGCAAGTGTGGAGTTCTACTTACACATTCGCGAACACCATCCTTGTAACACAGTCCAGCAAATGCTGTGATAGTTGGTTCTCCGGCGTACGATCGTACGGTATAAACGATCTTGCGTCCCTCTACCAACTTTAAAAACACTAGAGGCCCTCACAGATGGTAGAGACCTTGACGAGGTTGTGAGGCTTTCAACCAACTTCTACCTGTACCACTAATACCAAAAACCTACCACATTGGATACAAATTACTTCAGGTTGACCTGCATTACTACATAGTTTAAGTGAACCATATTGCAGTCGTCACTCCATAGGTGCTCTATAGTCCATTAACGGTAAGTAATATAAAATAGTAATATCTAGGATTACGGAATTTGTAATATATAAATATCAATAATGAGAAAATTTAAAATTGTTACATTGGAAGATGTTCCAATATTATCGAACTTTGATTTCCAATGGCTTTTCAATAAGAAGATATTTGATTTCCAGCTATTCTTTTTTGAGATGATTGATTGTTCAATTCCCAGAAATCCTGTGATATAAAGATATTAAGTTCTCCACCACATTAGATCTGATAGATTATAAAGCTCATTTTTACATGAACGATATAGATATAGTGTTTGATATCTATACATTCGATATATCGGTCTCTCCTTGTTCCACCACCAATATAGATGTTTCATATCGACATTCACTAATGACTTAACCGTAAGGGTGCCATATGTTTTATACAGAAATTTCAATTTAATACTAGGAATTAAATATATCTACCGGCATAGTTGTCTAAAAATATGAAACTAGTTTTGGTACGTATCAGGTTTACTGACCCATGATGATCTAATTTGCTGATCACATTAACAAAAGGGAAAAACATATAAACATCAGAACGTATAATAAGGTTCATACAGCACAATATCCTAACGTATATCAAATTTAAAAGAGAAAGAGAGAGGAGGGAAATAAATAATTGTGTTGTTTGTTAAGTTTGACTTTGAGGGAGAGGAAACAAACAGACAACCTCTCTCTCTCTCTCTCTCTCTCTCTCTCTCTGTGTGTGTGTGTGTGTGTGTGTGTGTGTGTGTGTGTGTGTGTGTGTGCCCGCGCCTTTCTCCGTGTTTGCCTCTATCTGATATTGTACATTTGAAGTCAAAATTTTAAATTAAAAGTGTTATGAAGCGAGTCTAATGGACAGATTGTTCTGTAATATTTATGTTTCTTTATAAGCTCATCATTTCTAAAAATACAATAAGAGTGTTGTCAAATGTCATCTATCTAGTTGTTTTTTTTAATATATTTTTATTTTGTTTCTATTAATACACAGAATAGTCAAGATTATGACAAGCTTACCTTTTCACTTGATTTTCGCTTGTGTAGTTTGAATTGATGGATTAAACATGATTCAAATTTGAAATTAACTATACTAAGTTCAACTGATATAGCAAGCTTGTCAAATGCCAACATAATTACATAGTTTTGAGATACACCCTTGGTTGGTTTGAGAGACTGCACTTGTGATTTCTATGCGCGTGGTCACAGGTTCAAGTTTTACAGAGGGTAGACTGAATGAGGTGACTCGAAGCCTGCTTTACTATAAAGCTGTAGGACCCATCCCTAGAAGCTCTTTAACTAGTTTAGTGCGTTCAAATTTATTCAATCAAACATACTTTTGAAGACATGGACTGTAAAGATGACAGAAACCACTCCACATGAAATTCCTTGTAAAAGAAAGAAAGAAAGAGAGAGAGAGAGAGAAAGAGAGAATTTAGCTAAGCTTTCCTGTATACCCCTTTCCAACAGGCATAATTATTAAATGGTAATAATATGTAATGTTTGCTTTTATTCTTTCCATCAGTGTAAATCCATTACAAGAATTGAAACAGGATGAAGTCGGCCTCCAAGTGGAAGAATAAAAAATACCTAACCCTTTACTCGTTCAAGACAATGTATTTGACGTTTAACATTTAGAGCTCAAAAACTTCTTGGTCTGACTTTGTCTCGTAAACGTAATACGTAATTGTTTCGGAGTTTATTTCGGCTCCTAGAAGGCTATAAAGCAAATCGTCTAAAAGAGGAAAACAAGAAAGACATTGTTTATGCGTCTTAAAAATGGATGTTAGGCGACTACAGCGCCTCCTTTGTTTCCTCGTTTCTCCATTTAAATACAGCTTGTAACATCTCTCAGGGCTTCTAGATGAATAATATACTTCTTTTGGTTAGTTTCGAGGGTTCGCTGGTTATCAATGGAGGTAAAAGTAGAACGGAAGCATCAATCCTGCAGGCTATACACCATGCCACAGTTCCACCCAGCTACGTGTCGTGGGTGCTATCGGTACATAGGGGTATTCCAGCAGAAGGCCTGGTAAACTTAACGTAGAGAAAAAAAGTAGTACATAAGGGAACTATCTTTTACTTTGTGGTCATGGAGTTCTATTGAACTGCAAGAAGCAGCACCATAAATTAAAAGTTAATTCGAATAACCACAGCGATTTTTTTAAATTCTAGTTTCTCTATCAGAGGGTTATGCCCTCTATTAGGTAAGTGGTTTGCAGGAATGGTAGGAAGATGAGGAATTGAGGTTGATCTAGGAGAAGTATTACTAAATTATTGTTTATTGCTTTATTTTATTTCATAAATCCATGTTCTTTATCATAATTCTTATCTTTGGATCATTGTGATCTTTTTAGATCACAATCATTCGGTTCGGAAGTTTGATGAGATGCAGTGCATAAAGACGCCACAATCACTCGGGAAATATTAGTTTGACAGATACTGATTATCTTCTCGCCCCGGGGCTTCTCGAGGCATTAATGTAGACATGGGAAGCCCTGTTAGAACAATAGGTCTACTTTCCAACGAAATATGGTGCTATGGAAGCTGGGGGAGGGTCGAGACTTAAGGTGTCAGTCAAAGGTACATGAGGATCATTAGGAGGTAAGGTAGAATGATCAATAGTGAAAAGAAGGGAGAGAGGAGTGTGGGAAATTGGCGTTGCTATGTCATAAGTATCATCCATGTTTATGGTGTCTATCAATAATGGGTGTAGACAGCACATGTATTTCTGTCGAAGGTGTTCTAAGTGAAAGAGAATGTGTGGAAAATCCATGCGTTGGTATAATTCGTGGGTTGGTCTCGGTAGTTTTATTCGGTATGCTATACGAAGTGCAAGTCTCTCTATGACCTTAAGTTTCTCATAATATAATACTGATGCACCTATCCAAAACCGGTCGGAGGAAGACTTTGTATGTGTTTATGACTGTGGATGGACGAAGCCCCCCATGAAGTGCCCGTTAATCTACGTAGTAAGTTTATTCAGTTGTATGGTTTTGATGTGACGCACTGGAGATGAGGTTTCCATATGGCACGGAGATTTTTTTGACCTAGCCGCAGCTAGGGGCCACCAGAGGGTTGAACCCTCTATTTAGGGAAGAGATTTTAGGTTACCGGGAGATATGTATTTATAAGGTTGTTGGGTTAAGAGGTGTTTAGGTATTGCAATATTTTATTTATTTATTCTTATCATAATTTATCATTGGTCATTACGTGCTTTGCTCATAATCATACTATTGAGGTAGAATTATTTATTTATGATTGAGAGATGAATATGGGGTGCGTTACACGTCATAACACTTCAGTACACTTAGAGACGGATGATAGTATTCTTCTTGTCCAGAGGCGGCTCTGGACAATATGATAGACAGGCCCTGTTAGTACATTTATGATCACTGTGCAACGTATGAAGGTGCAAGATAATGAGGCATATCTGGTATGCTATGTGCTGAAGTCTGGATGATTTGGTGTGATTTTATATTGGTATAAAGTGACAAGCAGGGAGAGGGGTGTAAGTGTATGTTGTCCTGGTGGATGGTGTATTTCATGAGAATATAGTATATCATGTAAGAGAAGATGGTTTATTTCGAGACGTTTGTGAATGTATTTGATTCGCAGATCTTCTAAATGCAATAGGAGATGTGAGAAAGTTATGCGGTCATATAAGTCTTCAGTCGGACTGGGGAGTTTCACTCTGTAAGCAATGCGTAGTGCATGTCGTTCCAGTATTTGAAGTTTCTTGTAAAAGCTTTGGTTGGCGGCAATCCAGGCTGTGAATACATAAGTAAGGACAGGTCGGATGAATGCTTTATATTTATTAATTACAGTGTGTGGTTTAAGACCAAAAGTGGTGCCTGTTAGTCGTTTGAGCAGATTTAGTGTATTGTAGGCTTTACTAGTGACCTCTTCGAGATGAGGGCGCCATGTTAATAGAAGATCGAGTATGAGTCCTAAGTAATTACAGAGTGTTTTTTTACCTAGCCGCAGCTAGGACCCACCAGAGGGCTGAACCCTCTATTTAGGGAAGGGATTTTAGGTTACTGGAGATATGTATTTATAAGGTTGTTGGGTTGAGAGATTAACTGTATTGCAATACTTTATTTATTTATTCTAATCATAATTAATCATTGGCCATTATGAGCTTTGCTCATAATCATATTATTTAGGTAGGATTATGTATGATTATGGGATGAGAAATGAATATGAGGTGCGTTACACGTCACAACACGTCAGTACACTTAGAAACGAATGATGGTTTCTTCTTGTCCAGGGGCGACTCTGGACAATATGATAGACAGGTGAAGCCCTGTTAGTACATTTATGATCACTGTGCAACGTATGAAGGCGCAAGATAATGAGGCATATCTGGTATGCTGTGTGCTGAAGCAAGCGCAAAGTCTGGATGGTTTGGTGTGATTTTATATTGGTATAAAGTGAAAAGCAGGGAGAGGGGTGTATGTGTATGTTGTTCAGGTGGATGATGTATTTCATGAGAATGTAGTATATCATGGAAGAGAAGATGGTTCATTTCAAGGCGTTTGTGAATGTATTTGATTCGCAGATCTTCTAAATGTAATAGTAGGTGAGGGAAAGTTATGAGGTCATATAAGTCTTGAGTCGGACTGGGGAGTTTCACTCTGTAAGCAATGCGTAGTGCATGTCGTTCCAGTATCTGAAGTTTCTTGTAGAAGTTTTGGTTGGCGGCAATCCAGGCTGGGAATCCATAAGTAAGGACAGGTCGGAGGAATGCTTTATATGTATTAATTACAGTGTGTGGTTTAAGACCCCAAGTGGTGCCTGTTAGTCGTTTGAGCAGATTTAGTCTATTGTAGGCTTTACTAATGACCTTTTGTAGATGAGGGCGCCATGTTAATAGATGATCGAGTATGAGTCCTAAGTAAATGACTTGTTTGGAGCATGGGATGGGCGTATGATTGATGGTGAGAGTGAGTTTGGTTGGATTTCGTTTAACACGAGAACGGCGTTTAGGAGGGATAAAGACTATGGCTTGTGTTTTATGAGAATTAATCGTGAGTCCCCATTCGTTGCACCATGATGAGAAGGTATGTATAGCTTCATTCATAGTTCGGTTGATATGTTGGATTGATTTACTAAGGGCGAGGAAGGCGGTGTCGTCTGCGTATTGAAAAATGTGGATATTAGGAGGTAAGGATGGAAGATCTGCAACAAATAGTAAATACAAGAGTGGAGAAAGTGCGGAACCTTGAGGGACACCACAATGTAGAAAGATAGGATGTGAGGTGCTAGAGTTTATCGAAATATATGCGATGCGGTTGATTAAGAAGTTAAAGACAAATCTAATGATTGTGATGGGAAGGCGAAAATGTTGAAGTTTACAAAGTAGTGCTGTGTGCCAAACCTTATCGAATGCTTTCTCGAGGTAAAATAGTACAAGACATGAAGGATGTGAAGTATTGAAGTGATTAGAAATGGTGTTGGTGAGGCGTAGAAGTTGATCATTGGCACTGAAAGATAGACGGAAGCCGGCTTGGTGAAGGGGAAGGAGGTTGAATTGGTCTAAATGTTTGTGGAGGCGTTTTACAAGGATTTTTTCTAGGGTTTTACTAAGAGTGGAAGTCAGTTGGATGGGCCGATATGACGAAACTGCATGGGGAGGTTTTTGAGGTTTAGGAAACATGAGTGTTTTGGAAGTTTTCCAGGTAAGGGGAAAATAGCCGGTACGGAGGATAAAAGTATATATAGTGGCGAGTAGTTGTAGAAAACAGAAAGGTGCTTCAATGATATGGCGGTATGTGATAGTGTCTATGCCAGGTGCAGAGTTTCTTTTGCGTGCTATGGAGGAGCTGATGTCATCTGTGGTGATAGGTTCTGTTAGAGGATGATCAGAAAGGTTATGATTAGGATGGTTTTGGAGATAGGGTGATGCTAAGTTAAGGCGGTCTGCAGGGTGCCGTCTGAAAGGATTGATGGGTTGTATGGGTGTAAAAATGTCTTGCAGGTAATCAGCGAAGGCATCTGCTTTCTCTTCGTCAGTATGGAGTGCGTGGTCATTATGGATGAGAGAATATGGCGTTTTACTGTACTCGCCTGTGAGTGTATTAAACCTTTTCCAGTATCTTGTTGGATGGCTTGTATCTGCGAGTTCGTTACACGTTTTGACCCATTGTCTAAGCTTGTATGCTTTTATGTAGTTGTGTACCGTCCGTTGTAATTGACGATGTAGTCTTAAGGATTCTGGATTGCCTGTGTTGCGGTAGTCTCGATATAGTTGTCTGGATCGTCGTATTAGCGGTAAATATTGAGGTGGTAAATTAGGTTTGTATGGATGTATGCTACTTTTTGGTATGAATTTCTCAGTGGTTTGTTGGAAGGTGGTGTTTATGTTGTCTAGTATGCTATAGAGTTCATCTTCGCTAGCTGGTGAAGCTTCAGGATTAATATTAGTTTGTATATAGTCTCGGTAACCAGTCCAGTTTGCTTTGTCATATCTGAGAGTTTGACGTGGAGTAGAATGTGGGTTTGGAAGTGGTCTGCGTTGACAGTGAAGTGTAAGTTTAATGGGAGCATGGTCACTTCCGAGAAGATCAAGGACTTCTATGGTGGTGCGATGTGTCAAGTTGGTAGAGGTAATTACGACGTCTGGCGTTGTGTTCGAGATAGGTCTTGTGGGTTGTGGAAGTTTATGGATAGTACCTGTTGTCTGAAATTCGATAAAGTTTGAAAAGTTAGTTTTCTCTCTGTCAGTGCGGCTATGTATGTTTATATCGGCCATTATAATGTAGGTCCTAAAATTATTGGATATGTATGTGAAAAAGTCGTTTGGAAGAGGGTGGCCAGGTCGTACGTAAATGGTGGCTAGTGTCACATAGTTTTGGTTGAAATACAGTGTTGTTATGAGATATTCCGGTATGTTTGGTGTTTGGATGTGATGTTGCCGGTATGCTAGATATGATGCATATCCAATAGCTGTACCTCCGTTGGCTCGAAGTGCGGGAAGTTGGCTATCATGTCTTAACATGGTGTAGCTGGATATTTTGCATACGATTTTTGATGTTAAGTTTGTTTCATTTAGTAAGAATGCGTTTATGTTTTCTTCCAATAGTAGTTGTTCAAATAATGGTTTGTTTTTTTGGTAGTGACCTGATATTTAGAAACAGAAATTTTATATCCATAATTACTAGCAAGAGTACAAGGAGGAGTGTGAACAGTTTATACTTCGGTTTCAAGTGCATGTGCGTGAAAATGTGCATAAGGGCCTGAATAAGTTGCGTTGAAGTTAACGTTTAAGATGGTTTTGGCCGCGTGCTGTATTTGTTGAAGTACGAAAGGTCTTTGAAACGGGTGGATGTTTTGCAGAGTGACTGTGATAAAAGTTAGCATTTTGTCTATGGTGATTGGTTGGTAGATAGAAGTGATTGGTGGAGTTGGTTGAGGTTGAGGTTCTGCTGTGCGGATATGTACTATAAGTTAAGGTTTTGAGGGTTCTGGAGCAGGACGAGCTTTGCATCTGTAGCTAAAGGTAGGATGAGTTTCGCCGCAGGTTGTGCATTTAGGAGGCTGCTGTAGGTTTGTACATGATTTGGTGTTATGTGGACCTGAACAAAAACCGCATTTAGCGTGATTAGTGCATTTAGAAGTCGGATGGGAGTTATACTGTTGGCAACGTTCACAGCGAAGAGGTATTGGCGGCGGAGAGAGCGAAGGTTCAACACGATACCGTCTTCTGTATATGTATGCGCCGTTGGATAAGAGATCGTCTATTGTTTCCTGATGGTTAGTGAGAATCCTAATCATGTATGTTGCCCCCCCCCCAGTTTTGTTTTTTATTCTAAGGCATTTCACAATTGAGTATCCTTCCGCTTTCAATTCAGTTTCTACTTCTTCATCTGTATATGTAATATCGACTCCGCGTATGACAACTGATAATGTTGGTTGCTTGCGTGGTGGTGGTGGTTGCTTGTTGGATTTTTGTTCTAAGCGAGTCATGTGAGCGTTTTTCCCAAAGATTTCATAGCTATGTTTGTTACGGATTGTTGAAGATAAGTTGGAGTCTAGAGATTGAATGATGATTCCGTTTTTGGTAGGTATGATCCGGTTAATTAAGTCTCTGTTGAAGTATTTGGTGAGTTGCTGTAGAAGACGTTTCGGATTTTGAAATTTCGGATCATGCTGAGTGAGGAGAAAAGAGTAGAATTTTGTGGTTTTAGCTGTCAGATCTGGAAATTGGTCCCTGTTATTGATATCCATGACATTATCGGATTCAGATTCACTCAGAGTATGCGACTTCTTACCCGGTGGTGACTACGGTGTTTGTCTTCCTGATCTATTGGGTGGTGAACGTGATCGTGAGCGTGATGTCTTGTCCAAGGTGCGATGTTGACGACGGATTTCTTCTAAAGATGAATACGGTGGAGGTCCTGTTACTACTGGTGGAAGTCTATGTTGCAATCTTTGTTCTGGTTCTGTCATGATAGTGATAAGTCTTGTTGCTGTGATGAGGATAAACAGGGCCGTAGCCCAATACATATAAAGATCCAATCACTTGTTAGTATGACCCTATCACTAAACAATGACGATGGAAATGATGATCAGTCTCTGTGCAATGACTGCTAGAAAACTCGTTCTAACTTCCACCCTCCGACACTGTGGAGTGCCGTCAGTCCCAATGAGACCGTATGCGTATTGTTCTCTCTTGTGCGTTTGCAACACAAGGTCCTCGTTAATACACTAACGAATCCCAGTTAGGCTAGGTTAAGTTATGTAAGCGGTTAAGTTCATATAATTAATATTAAAATTATAAATATAAATTCAATTGTTGTTGGACTTTAAGATTAAGATTAATTTAAATGTTAAATCATTTTGATAAAGAAATAAGTTCATTAAAACAAAAAGTATTAATATTTATTCATTTCATTACTTCATCAAAAACTGTAGTGCTATCTATTGAGCACAAAATCAAAGTATTTTTCCATGCATAATAGTAATAATACAACGTATTATTTATTAATAATCGTATTTAAATCATTAAATCAACAATAAAAGATAGTTAATTAATAAAATTAAGAATAACTAATATTTTAAAAGATAATAATAATATATGAGTTATGTAACAAGGAAGGGGACATTTCATAGGTAGCCCTGGGCTGCTATTTTAATCAGAAGGGATTATTATTATCTATCAGACGAAAAAACAGGTAAAAAACGTCATGAGATTTCCGTTTTAATGGTACTTCATCCCATAGATTGCAGACTGTTTTTTTTTTTTTTAAATCGTGATCGAATTGGCCTGTTTTTGTCCCTCAGATCGATATAATCTCTAAATCGAAGTAGCCACCAACTACCCAATTTGATAGCAATAACAAAACGAATAACAATACAGGGATGAATTCTATCCTCGACGTATTCAGACTAGCCTTAGTACCAGGGTACATTCCATCATTTTCCTGGTGCGACCAAGGAAAATCAACGAAAACTTCTGACAGAGTTCAGCCACTTCTGCGTGGTCGCTCGGCGAAACTCAAGACCTTCCAAATGTGAAGTCAACGCTTTAGCAATTAAGCAACGTCCGCTTGAAAGAGAGAAGGTCTATGGAAAAGTACTTTAACCGGAACTCTAACCGAGATCTTCCAGTAGGCTACCGGAGGTTCCATCACTAATCTACTACAACTATGTTTGATTCCTGTGTATACGGAATACCATCAATTGGTCACTACTGATGGGGATCTAAACAGTAGAAAACGCGAAGAGTGATTGGGAGATCCGAGTTTGAATTCCTGTCATGAGATTGATGTATTTTTGAAGTTATCATTCGTAAGATCTTTGTGTAAAGAATCGAAAAACAATATTGTTAAGACAGTGTTCGGATCAAATAAAAAATCGAATATTGGATTTACTACATTGACCTCGGCGAAACTGATAATGATGGGTGTTTGGCTCGAAGGCATGTCCTGACCCGAAAGTCTCTGAGCAAGGTGTTCACCGATGGTGGTTTGCTATTGTCTTTCATCGGATTAAGATGAAATCCTAAGGACTGGACCTACAGTTTAGCCTAGGCTCCGAATCACTTGTGTCCCCACCGGGAATCCAACGCGAGACCTCATTGATAACAATGAGATGAGCGTTACCACTTACCCACACAGTACACTCGATGAAATTAAGCTGGTTAAATTCGGATAAAAAATTATCGGGACACGAGATTCTTACATACCTCCTCTTGTGGTACAAGTACGAAGTAAACTTGTCAAGTTTTTGTTGAATCATATGGAGAATCTAAATATTACGAGAGAGATTTTATACGATAGGTCAGATAAGGTAAAATAACAAATACTTGTTTTGATATTATGGTCACTTACGGTCCAGGGCCCACTGGTTGAATTCGGACACTCATGTAAACTAACGCAATACGTAAACATATACATGTACAGTCTCGGAAAATGATAAAGCGGACAGACAGCACGTGGATCACCGTTCCACACGAAAAACTCCCGACCCCCAACGATGTATTAATTTAGCTGACGAGAGGAACACACTCACCCTCTAATAAAAAAACAACACAATGCAATGTTAATGTTTCGATTCACTATTTTATTCTAAGTTTATAATAAATAGCTTGTCCTTAATTTGACTTAGAAAGTTTAGTATTGTTGTGTAATACTTCCAAGAAGATAATAAAATTGTCTTAAAGATTGCATTTTCCAAACAGAATCTTTTACTGCATATCTACTAACAACCAGGATAAACAGAATATTGAGACAGTAAACCGCATTAGAAAAAGAATGTTCTGTAGTTGGTCCTGTCCTCTGGGGAGCATTTGTTTGTTAATTGTTAAATATGAGCTGGACTGTTCTACACTATTATTCCTGTTATGTACGGTGACCATATTTGCTGACAAAATACGGGACTCGGGAGCCGCCGTAGCTCAATAGTAGAACGTTGGTGTGGCATTCGTGAGGTCCTGGGTTCGATCCCACTGGTCGACTATCTTGACCATCCAGGAGGTTTCCTCAGTCACACCAGGCAAATGCCGGGATGGCACCTTCAAAGGCTGACACCTTTCCGAATCCTTTCTCGTTCCCTACTCCGGCCTGAGCCTTAGATGCCTAAAAGCCATGAATAAAATACAAATTCAAAAAGGGACTCGGTCTTACCGGGATCTAATGAGCTCCTCCTTATTACCGGATAACGGACGAAAAAGTTCTTATTCAAACTATAAATTTAGCTTAAAGTTACGTCAACTTTAAAAATTAAGTCTGAAAACGAAATAATTGAACTAAAATCAGTAGGAACTTGATCTCTGAAAATTATTGTAATAAGTAATACGCTTTAAAAGTCAAATTCTATGCCTAAATAATTAGCATGAATAGCTACTAGATTTAATATTATTTCTGCAAAAGGATTTAGTTTACATTTAGTCAGTCATTGCACACACATATATTTTTAAACACCGAAACAATTTTATTATCCATAATTCTCTTCATTTTTTTTTTTTTTTGCTAGTATTAAGTTTCGGTCAAGAACATGAAAATACAACACCAATAATAATATTTTATACAACCAATATAAAAGAAATAGTAAAATATGTTTTCGTAAAAAATAACCTTTAAATAAGAGTCTTTAGACGATCGCACAAATTTTATACTGCTAGAGTGATCGACATTGATTTTGTTCTTTTTTTTTTATACGTCTCTGCAAGATTCGGAATTGTTCATTTGAGTAATTAACGATTCCATTGTTTATGATAGCTCCTCGGAACCCCATAAATCATTAATTATTGAAAATGGTCTCTATATATGGTAGAAGAATTTATCCCAGGAAATGACTGCACAAATTGACAGATTCAGATTTGGGACGGTTATCTCTATTAGGTTTTCGAGAACCGCTAACCAGCTCTACTTTGTAGTTAATTTCACTTTAGCGTACTTTGCAAAAAGGCTGTCATTGAGATAATAATTAAGTACACACAGCTTGTTCAACATGTCGCCGAGTGATTTAGACTGTAAAGTATTTTCAAGCAGCGTACAACTCTACTTCAAATCCTACCATTTAATATATTTGAATTAACCCATGACAGTTGATGTAGGGTATCCACATTACCTACCCCCAAATCCAAGTAACTGATCCAGTTCTTATAAAAGTCACAAGTTGTTTGTTTAAATAGCTATAAATCCCAAATATGTTTATTTGAAGCTATCTTTATATGAAGCTCTCTGTCTGAATGCGGCACGAATGATGTCTTTTTGCATATCCACTAAAAGTTACAATATGAACGCAGGTATTCACTTGGTGCCTCAGACGTTTTTTTTTCTCTAACTTTTCGCTCGTCACTTGTTTTTCTCATTCTTTTTCTTCGCAACTTCGAAGGTAGTTTCAACATTGAATTACAACCACTACAACGAAATAAATATAAAATTTACTGCAAAAGTCTCTACCGAATTAAATTAATAAAATTCGGGACTTTTCATATCTATATTTCGGGACACCGGAACACAACCTTAAAATTCGAATTGTATTTTCACCGTGCAAGGTGTACTGAGACATAACAATTTCGTTTCTATCAAATGTATGAGACAATTGAATCAGTAAGTGTTAAAACGGAATATGGGCTATGTATTTTTAACGGCAACATTTTAACAATGATTTATTCAATTCCAGTTTTGGAAGAAAATGTCAATTCTCTTGTGTTTAAATTATCATCTCTGAACATTTTCCTTCTGCATCTGATTCAGCTATCTGTGGAACTCGTTAGTTTCAAAATTTTGTACCATTGGCACAAAGTTATGTCTTTTTTAAAAAATCTTATGAAATTACAACATACTAAGCGTCTACCCAATAACATATGGTAAATCTGTTGAATGGTTTTATTGTCATTTTTATTCTACTAGAACACTGAAACAAGTAATAATACCCGTAACTCAATGTATCCTCGATCAAAAATTTGAAATATAGGCACTCAATCAACGTGCTTTATTAAAAACATTTTTTTGCTAGCGCCCAGCTAGCACCCACCAGAGGGCTATACCCTCTATTTAGGGACGAGGATTAGGAATATTTTGGAAGCTAGGATATTATTGTGGGGCTAAGAGATGTTGGGGATCTTGCTATTTTATTCTATTCTTTATTTATCATTTTAACCAAGGTTATTATGAGTTTATCTCATAATCACATCATTAGGAACGAGGTTAAACCAATTAATTTCAATACATCTTGTCAAATGATGATGTGATGAAATGGACATGAAGTGCACATTTATCACAACACGTATGAAAGTTAATGGTCGAATGCATTGTTATCTTCTGGTCTAAGGGCTTCTCTAGACCTGATGTTGACAAGTGAGCCCTGTTAGTTTTAGATGACTATAGTGCGACGTATGTGGGTGCGTGGTGATGGTGAATGATAGGAGCGCTGAGGTATTGGATGAAGTCTGATTCTGGGTGGTCTGGTGGTATTGTGTTGTGGTAAATTGCGAACAGTAATGACGATGGTGTAGCGATGTTTCGAGGGGGTGTTGCAGTGTTTGTATGTGAATGTATGATGTCTAAGAGAAGTGGGTGTTGTTGTTCAAGTCGTTTCGCAATGTATCGTTGACGCAGGGCTTCTAGATGGAGTAGTAAGTGTGGAAATGAGATTCTGTCATAAAGTTCTCGTGTAGGGCTAGGAAGTTTCACTCGGAAGGCGATTCGTAATGAGTGACGTTCGAGGATCTGTAACTTTTTATAAATGTGTGACGATGCTGAAATCCATGATGTAAAACCATAAGTAAGTACTGGGAGTAAAAATGCTTTGTAGGTGTTGATGATTGTTTTAGAGTTTAATCCCCATTTTGTTCCTGCTAATCGTTTCAGTAAATTAAGTCGAGTGGTGGCTTTTGTGATAACTGTCTGTAAGTGTGGACGCCAGGTGAGTTGATGATCGAAAGTGATCCCTAAATAGGTGACATGTTTCGTAGGGCGGATTGGTTGGTGTTGGACGGTTAGATCAAGTCGGGATGGATTACGGCGGATGCGGGATCTACGATTGGGGGGTAGGAAGACTATTGCTTGGGTTTTGTGTGAATTGATGGTGAGTCCCCACTTATTGAACCAGGATGCAAACGTATTTATGGCTGCATTCATTGTCCGGTTGATATGTTGTATGTTCTGGTTTAGAGCGAGAAAGGCAGTGTTATCTGCGTACTGGAAAATGTGTATGTTAGGACTCAATGGGGGCAGATCGGCGACAAAAAGTAGGTAAAGTAAAGGGACAGTGCTTAGCTATGGGGAACTCCGCAATGAAGGAATATTGGATGAGAGAGACTAGAGTTGACGTTGATATAGGCAATGCGGTTGGAGATGAAGTTGAATATGAATCTTAGGATGGTGATAGGAAGTTGAAAAAAATGCAGTTTGTAGAGAAGAGCCTGGTGCCAAACTTTAGCAAAGGCTTTTTCGAGGTCGAAGAGGACAAGGCATGATGGGAACGAGGTGTTGTAATGGTTGGTGATTGTGTTAGTAAGACGTAGGAGCTGGTCATTGATGCTATAAGATGGTCTGAATCCTGCTTGGTGGATAGGTAGAGATTATGGTGTTCTAGATGACTATGAATACGGTTAACAAGGATTTTTTCTAGAGTTTTACTGAAAACAGGAGTGAGTTGGATAGGTCGATAAGAAGAAATGGCGCTTGTAGGTTTATGCGGCTTGGGAAACATAAGAGTTTTGGACGTTTTCCAAGAGGCGGGAATAATGCCGGTACGAAGTATAAAGGTGAAGAGGGATGCGAGGATTTGTAAGAAATTGAGCGGTGCTTCTTTCATATGTCGATACGTGATTTGGTCAATGCCGGGTGCTGTGTTGTGTTTGTGTACAATTATGTTCGTGATATCGTCTGCAGTGACTGATGCAGTAAGTGGGTGCTCTTGGGAATGGTGATTGGGATGTGGTTGAAGTAGTGGAGAGGCTGTGTTTAGCCTATCTGCGGGATGCCGTCGGAGAGGGTTGAAGGGGATGTTGGGAGTGAAGATTTCTTGAAGGTAATCTGCAAATGCGTCTGCTTTCTCTGTGTCTGTTTGGAGTGCTTGATTATTGTGAATTAACGGATATGGAGTTTTGCTACATTTTCCTGTGAGGGTTTTGAACCGTTTCCAGTACTTACTTGGGTGTGAGGTGTCGTTTAGCAGATTGCAGGTTTTGATCCATTGTCTGAGTTTATAAGCTTTTATATAATTACGGACTGTTCTCTGTAGTTGTCTGTGTAACCTAAGTGATTCTGGGTTATGAGTGCGTTGGTAATCTCTGTAAAAGTATCGTGATCGTTGTATTAAAGGAAGATATTGAGGTGGTATGCTGGGTTTATAAGGATGGATAATAGACGTGGGAATGAATTTGTCTGAGGCTTGTTGGAGAGAAGTAGTAAGTGTGTTGAGAGTCAAGTGTAGTTCATCTTCTGTTGTAGGGGGTGTAAGATGTGTAATATGAGTTGTTATGTGTGATCGGTAACCTATCCAATCTGCTTTATCATATCGGCGAACTGTTCGAGGTGGTATGTTTGCTGGAACTGAAGTTTGTTGGTGATGCTGGAGTATAAGTTTTATCGGAACGTGGTCACTCCCGAGTGGGTCGAGTACCTGTACTGTGCATCTATTTGTTAAATTTGTTGAGGTTATAACAATATCCGGTGTAGTATTAGTGATCGGACGAGTTGGCTTTGGAATATTGTGAATTGTTCCTAATGTTTGTTGTGCGATAAAATTGTGAAAGTCGTCTCGTTCTCGATCTGACCTACTATGAATGTTGATATCTGCCATTATGATGTAATTTCGAAAAATTTTATCAATGTACCTAAAGAAGTTATTCGGAATGATATGGCCCGGACGGATGTAGATCGTGCTATGGTTATGCACATATGTCTATAGTATAGCGTGGCGATTAAGTGCTCCGGTAAATTTAGTATGTTCGAATTATGTTGTCTGTAGGCAGTATGAGGTGATAGACCTAATGCGACTCCTCCATTTGCTCGCCGATATTTGGTTGTCTTTTCTTAGCATGTGATATCATGGTATTTTACAGGTGTGATGAGGTTTTAAGTATGTTTCATTTAAAAGGAAACTATTTACGTTTTCTTCTAGAAGTAGTTGCTCGAATAGGTGTTTATTGGTTTGAAGTGAACGGATATTTAAGAATAAAAATATTAAGCTCATGGAAAGTACTATCGTGATGTTTAGTTGTGAGTGGTTAAACTTCTGTCTCAAGTACGCTTGCGTGAAAGTGTGCATAAGGTCCTGAGTAGGTTGCTGTGAAGTTTACATTAAGGGTAGTTTTAGCTGCATACTGAATTTGTTGTAGAATATATTGCCGTTGAAATGGTTGAATGTTTTGCAATGTGACTGTTATGAAGGCAAGAAGTTGATCTATTGTAATAGGTTGAAAAGCTGAGGTGACTAAAGTGTTGTCATGGTTTTGCGTGACTGGTGTTCTGATAGGTACTATAAGTTCCGGTTTTGAAGGTTCTGCTGGTGGCCGGGCTTTGCGCTTGCAGCTGAATGTCGGATGTGCGTCCCCACAAGTAGTGCATTTCGGTGGTTTTTGAAGATTAGTACATGATTTAGTGGTGTGAGGTCAAGAACAGAATCCGGATTTGGTTTCATTATTGCATTTAGATCTGTGGTGAACATTGTACAACTGACATTTTTCGCATCGGACGGGAAGAGGTGGCGGTGAGCGCGATGGTTCTACACGGTAGCGTCTCCTGTATATGTAAGCTCCGTGGGAAAGAAGGTCGTCAATTGTGTCCTGTTGATCGGTGAGAACTCGAATCATATATGTCGGTCCGCGTTGTTTGTTTTTGATACGAATGCATTTTGCAATGGTGTAGCCTTCTTGCTTTAACTCTGTTTCTGCTTCTGAATCTGTGATGGTAGGTTCAACACCGCGGATGACTACGGATAATGTTGGTGCTTTGCCCGGTGGTGGTGCTTGTCTGATGTTTCTATTTTCCAGTCGTATGATGTTAACTGATTTTCCGAAGATTTCAAATGTATGCCTATTCCGGATTTTGTTGGCTAAATTTGAATCTGGAGTTTTGATTATGATGCCGTTTCTCGTTCGTATTAGCTGTGTGATTGTCTCCCGGCTGACGTACTTTAGGAACTGTTGAAATAGCTGCTTAGTGTTTTGAAACTTTGGATCATAGTTGGTGAGAACGAATGTGTTGGTTAGTTCCGGAAACTGATCTCTATTGTTAATGTCCATTGCTGTATCCGATCCTGAATCATTAAGAGTGTGCGTCTTCTTGTGTAGAGGCGACTGTGGTGTGATGCGACCAGATGAGTTGTTTGCCCGTGAACGTGATCGTGAACGAGAGCTGTTTCTTTTCTTCAAGCTGCGACGTGGCCTAACTGTAGATCCTAACGTGGAATAAGGTGGTGGTCCTGGTTCTGTTTGTGGTAACTTGTGATGTTGTCCTTGTTGGTCCATGTTCATAATGAATACTAGGGCCAAAGGCCCTACAAGAATGTGGGTATTACACAAATGAATGGTCCTGTGTATGATGATGACAAAATGATCAGTCTTAGTGCAATGACTGCTGCTCAATGCTAACTCGTACCCTCCGACAATAAAAAGATGCCGTCTATTAATATGTGGCAGTGCGCGTTCTATTCTCGCTCATGCGTATGCACCACGAGGTCCTCGGTAGTAACGCTGACCAACCACAGTTAGGCTAGGTTAAGTTATCATTAAAAGCTCTGATTTCTTTGTAGTAGCCGAGACTTTGTGGTAACTGTATTACAGAAGTTGAAATCACCACGCAATACCTTTCCATACATGACAAAATAGAAGTTAAAAGTTATGATCCTTTATAAGCAACAATTTGTACAATTAACAGAATGTAACAAGAAAGAAAGTTATAATCGTATTATTTCAACAAGTAGAAACATATTAATGTAATTAGGGCTGCCATCTACTGAGTGACGGTATATATGCTATATTGTGTACTACGGTCACGTTGTATATCTCTTGAAATAATACTTCTCCGAGGTTTCTGAGCCTATAGTCACCAATTTTTGTGTATTGCTATAGGTTGTGGTTAAAAATAAAATTGAATTAGCCAAAAGTTGTTTCGTTTCCATGCTAACGGGACTCTAGTCCCTCCACGATTGCTATAGTCATGGGCGAATGTATCTATAGGCAGAGTAGGCAGTTGCCTACGGCGGCAAAGTGTTGAGTAACAATTCAGGTAATTTTCTTCTAGATGATATAGTTGACGGTCAGAATCGCATATTAATACATGCAACTCAACGTAAAGCATCTGACGGTACATTCAAAATCGTGCTAGTGTTTTCCAAACAATTGTGGACCATACATGTGATAGGAGATGCTGTCGTAATACCAGTAGTGTATGTTTTGATGCAAAACAAGCAGCAAATTACCTACCGCAAGTCTCATGATCAATTTTGAAGTTGTCGCAGCTAACGCCTTTAGCGAAGTTTTCCGCGGTATTAATGTCCGTGGATGTTTTTCCCAATTTACTCAGTGCCTCTGGCGTAAGATTCAGAGTAGTGAAGAACTCGTTGAAAGATATTTAGACGCTCCAGATTTTGCACTTAATGTTAGACAGCTTGCGAGTATTACATTTGTTCCAGAGAATGACGCGCAAGAAGCATTTGAGACTCTGGTGCATACAGATTTCTTCACAAAAATAACGCACTAGTTCTACAATCCTTAATTGACTATTTCGAAGATACGTGGGTTGGTCGGCTGCCGATTGGGGGCAACAGACGTCCTTCAACTATCCAAATTAAGTGGAACCACTACGAAGCAACGCTCCCAGAGCTGCCGAAGACGAACAACAGTATCGAACACTGGCACTGTAAGTTTAGCTCTTTCATTGGCGCCCATCATGCTAACATCTTGCAGTTTATTGAATCACTCAAGCTGGAGCAACCAATGAACGCAATGCAAATGGAAGAAGAAGTGGTTGGACAAGTACTGGTCACTGGCAGAAAAAAATCTGAAGAAACAGCTAGACGGGTGCGAACTATCCTGGAAGAATATGGGCAAAGGCCTTTAGAAATATAAGTCTGACGCTTCGCCCATAATTTCGACTTACAATCCTCGTAAGTCATTTTTCATAGTGTTACATTTTGATGGACATTGTTCATTTTCTTCAACGTTATATTCATAGTGAGACAAGTAAAATCATTGTTGTAAGCATTGTGAAGGACGATTATCGAAGAAGTTCATTCTATTATTATCATAGAAAGGGACTCAATATACTTGTAATACCGTTGTTACTCACCCTTACAAAGTGCTTAAGAAGTACCGGTACTTCAGAATATGTTGTAGCGTTGAACAAAATTGAAGCATTCCACCGAACAATGATGTTAAGGGCATTTTGAAATGTGCTGAGATAGCAGTGGAATTATGCTTATGGAACATGACTAGCATAGACTAAAAGGGTCGTTTCTCCATTGCTTCAGAGATGGAACTTTTGTCTCTTGGGTAATGGAGGAATGAGATATATATGAGTATATAAGAAAATAGAGAATAACAAGGGGTAAAACTAAAAATGAGAGTGAATGTTAAACTATCAGATGTATACGTTCAGCACAAAAATATATGGTTGTTCCACTAACTACGTAATTTAAGTTCTTATGAGCACTTATCTTTCTTTGCTAATACCCGTGTTTTGTTTACATTAAGACAATATTATGACATCCTAAATATGCATATTATCTATAGAAATATCCTGTAAAATGTGGCAATATACTATCAGGCAATATATGTGTGTGCTATTTTTCTTAGCTAAATTCAATATAATGTGAAATATGTAATCAGGTTAATATCATAGTTTAAAAGAATAAAAATGACTACGTACTGGCCTAACATTTCAAAGTTCTGAAATTCCTTTCGAAAATTCCTGTTCTGGAACCTCCAGCACATCTTCCCTAAATTTTTAACTAAAGTTTCTTCCCATAAATACCGTTTTTCCCGTTCTGGCACTCCCACCACAGCTCTTAAGTTTTCACTACTTATCCAAATATTTCAACGTTTTAGAATTCCCTTAAAAATTCCCTTTTCCCCGTATTGACACCCCAACCTAAATTCTCGTAAATTTTCGCCATGCATTAGCCTAATATCTCAAAGTTCTAAAATTACTTTCCCGTTCTAGGACCTCCACAGGCACGCTTCTGACTTTCCACTAACTGTTTCCTTAATATGTTAAAGTTCTAAAAATTTCCCTCCCTAATTTTCATTTTCCCCCGTCTTGCCATTCCCAACACAACTCAATATCCCAGTTCTCAAAGTCCTTCCCATTAATTCCTTTTCTTTTCGTTTTGGCACCCCAGCACTACTCCCAAAATTTTCCACTCCGTATTACAAAAATTATATTTCCCTTTCCTGTTCTGGTATCTCAAAGTTCAAGTCCAGAAAAACATAAGAATGATTCCAGTTAGAACTTTTGCTTTGCAAATATTTATTTTCCAAAGATTTTTGAGATGGTTGTGGGGCTTTTTCTCTTGGGTTATTTTGACACGGGCCCTTTTGTTGCGGGGCCGTTTTGACTCGAGCCCGTTTGACGTGTGGCCGTTTTGACTCGGACCTTTCTGTCTTCGCCCCTTTTTGTCCAGGTGATTCTGACATGGAATCATCCTAACACGCCCTATCAAAGAGCATCACTGAGTCATCACCGAGTTTGTTTTAAGAGCATTATAGTTAATTTATATTACTTCAGTGGTCATCACGTTCCCTTGCTCTCAATCCGAGTGAGGTCCTATCCTAGTAGTGTACATAGAAAGAAACGTTGACATTCAATTATTACCTCTTCAACGGTGTTGATTACATGTTGCTTAAAGGTTTAACTGTTGATATAACTTTGAATACAACGTTGAAGGGGTAGACATGCAACGGTAGTATTCGTTAAACCAATGTGTGTGCTATTTTAGTGTGAAATTAGAAAGAATGAATTGCGGCATTTGCTAAACGCTATTTCATCTTCGTGGGAGAGTATCCCCAAAGGCGTTCATTGTATCATCGCCATGTCTAATCGCAGGAGTTGTTATTTCTC
Source organism: Lepisma saccharinum (assembly GCA_022664845.1). Taxonomy (NCBI): domain Eukaryota; kingdom Metazoa; phylum Arthropoda; class Insecta; order Zygentoma; family Lepismatidae; genus Lepisma; species Lepisma saccharinum. Next base: position 13,705 of record JAGDQP010013068.1, on the reverse strand, counting down.
AAGAGAATGAACCAAGGTATGTTATAAGAGGAATAGAGGAGCAATCGAGTCGTTTATTTTATTATGAAATTAACACAAAGAAAATGGAATATTAATAAAAGCAGTTTGATTGAAATATTGGGATGGCGCGAATGAAATCTCCGCCCCAGGTGTTCATGTCCAAAGGCCGAAAAATGAAGCCTACATTACCTGGCTAATCTAAGTAGTCAACGTGCGCAGTCACACATGTTACCATCGCTCAGCCAACGATTGGATTCCGTGGCGAAAGAAGTCTGGAATCTGCGATGCGAAGAAATCCTCAACTGTATGTTGCACCGCCAGATCATCAGGGAAGGTCTTCCCTGCCAAGAAGTGATAGACATGCAGGAGGAGGTGGTAGCCAGTGGAAGAGCGATTAGAGGGAATATGGCGGGTAAAGAAGGCTTTCATACTGTAACTCTTGGAGAGCTTGCACCGTTCCTTGCACGATGTGTGGGTGGTCGTTTTCATGCGACATGAGGACACCATGTCTGTTGACCACTGCTGGATGCTTGCGAGAAAGTTAGCGCTGCACTTTATGGACTTCAGCAATGTAACGATTTGCAGCGATGGTTTCACCTGGCCTGAGAAAGACATGATGGATCATTTCCACTCTAGACTACCACACCAGCAACCACATGTTTCGTGGGTGGAGAGGTGGTTTGGGACACCGTGCCGGACGCAGATCACGATTTAATAATTGTCCTGACTGTTTACGATAGCCATAGTTGTCCCACTCTGCAGTAGCAATCCGATAGAGGAAATTTTCCGGCTTATTTCTTACACTCAGAGAACTGCACACCTCCAGACAGCGATTTTTGTTGGTCGGTGTTAACTCATGTGGCACCCATGACTCGAACTTTTCCTCCTCACCGATCGCATTGAGCCGTCAACTGACAGTGATGACTAACTCGTCTTCAATGGCACGAACGCTTTTCGGAGGGTCTTCTTCCACGGACATCTGAACATGATGTTTGTCGGTGCCCACGGGACTCATTTTGCAACGTTGTATCACCGGAACGAGATTTGACAAACCAACAGCGAATGGTGTGTTCATTCTCCATTTTTGTACCAAATGCACTGTCAATGTTTATGCGGCTTGGTGTGTCGAATGCGCCAGTTTGAATTCATAAAGAATTAATTTTAAAAAGGATTTTTAAAAACACGCTTTTTTAAGATGCACTGAAAAGTAAAAAAGAATAATAGATTGAATTAATCTTATGAATCGGAAAATAAAAGCGTGGGTGCTCTTAGATATTGATTTTATGATAAGGTAAACAAAAACACCCACGCTTTTATTTTCCGATTCATAATGTTAATTCAATTTATTATTTTTTTTTTTACTTTTTAGTGCGTCTTAAAAAGCGTGTTTTGTTTATTTAAAAAAAATAATTATTTTTATGTATAATAGATGAACATTAAACGCCCTGCGAGATAGGCAACCCAAACTTCAAATAATAGTTGCGTGCATTTAAGGATAATGTCTAATTATTTTAATTAATTAACTACAGTTAACTGGATTATTTTGTCGTATATCTAATGATTGAATATTGTATTGTCATCGGAAGCAAGTAAGTTTACAAAATTTCAAAGAAATCGGATGATGGAAAGTGAGTTAAAAATCAATTAGAAAATTTATACTAGAGTTGAAACTTGATTACAGAAAAAGTTAATATAAAGAGTGTAATAAAAATCACTCACAATTGGGCTCTTCATTATGTACTTTCATACGAGCCTGTTCAACAATACACTGTCTGCTGATTGTCTGTCTGCCCCAGCCTCTTTGTTGGACGTAAATAGCTTGGAATGTTAAACGCGTGACCTCAGTCGATCTCTGTGTTGTGTTGCTGAGGTGCGTATTGCACTTTGCGTCAAAGTGGTCAATATTTAGGTATGTTTTAGATGACTGTCAGTTTTTAATCCTGCAAACAGTGTAACGGCGTTCTTCTGAGTATATAAAGACAGTTCAATAAATTACGCAACCTATGCGAAACGGGTGAAGGTTACAGCATATGTTGGAAACTCATGCTCAGGTTCACACAGATGTACGCTTCGAACTATATTCTGAAACTTCTACCACAGGATGTCCTGAGAATTTTTTGACAATCAAAATGTAATAGTTTTCCGTAGTTGCTCTAGTGTTTGAAGGTTCCTTGAATAACAGCGATGCCCCCTTGAAAATGTCAGGGAAAGGAGAGGATCGAACGATATCGAGGGACATAGCCACTGAAGTAATTATTTCAAGGAATACACTTCTATTCATGCATAGGTTCTCGCGATCCACACTCCAACCACCCAGCAATGGAAAGGTTCTTCGCGTAAGTTACAAGCACTGTCAGCTGAAAATACTCACCTATTTCGGGAATTGACGTCTAAGGTCTTACATAACGTTCCAAGACCTCATACCAATATAGCTGAGGTGGGATGCTTCCACGTGAGAGTACGTTCGTACATCCTCCAGACGAAAGATTTTCCACGTAGTATATTAGGCTTCGTTTTAGGAAGCTCATTATTTGAAGTTCAGCTGTGATTTATCGTAGTGATCTTTCATTTGAATTAGACGTTATTGAAGTTCAGCAAACTGGACGTATAGTTTAAAGTGGGATTTCCAGTATCTCCACCTGAACCCTGAAAGTCTTGATTTAAAGACAACAAATAAGACAAAATGACGAATGAAACAAAATGTAATTAAAATTCCCAGGGAGAAAATATTATTCTATGTTAAAATGAACTTACAATCTGAACGCGTTCAGATTTGTAATTTGTTATATTATCATTAGCAGAAGCATCTTTATTATCATGTAAGGCATTTTCTATCCAGTGCTGGATGATGGCATCCCCATTTTATCACGAACCTACGTCAGCTACTGTCCTCATCCATGTAGCTTCTGAAAAACGTTTGCTTTGGTATTCGTTTATTTCTATTCTATTCTCTGGAAATTCCATAGATAACATTTGTCCATCTTTTTTCCAGCTTCATCACCGCGCGCTTCCACTTTATCTTCATTGCGTTGATCAAATTCTGTTTTCAGAACTAATATATTTACTAGACCATAACCCTCCTACCTATTTCTACCACGCACTTCAACATTGCTCTTTGTGCAGTCGTTTGAGCATTCAGTATTCATGCTTCAGATTTATTCATCTTCACAAATAAGACATATTGATCATGCACTTTACGCTTGAGACACATTGATAAGCCCCTCTTCAAAATATAGTTCAGTCTTCCACGTGAGTTTCATACCATATTTTACATCAATTTCGACGCCTGAGGTTTATGTTATGTTATCTGCATAGGACAATAAGAGATCCGACAATTTAACTCTTGGCATCCTAACAGATATAAAATGTCAATAGTCATTTTGGCATTCGATAGTTTTTTTTACTTGTTTATTTTAGTTATTGAACTTAGCAAGGATACAGCAAACGCCATTTTATTTTACAGCGCTCTTGTAACAATGTGATAAAATATTAACAATAACAAAAAAAATAATCTTATCGTAATAAATAAGCTCAGATTTTTTTCATTCCAGATTCTTATATCAATTCTTTAGAAATTTCATTTTCCTGAGGCATAAATCTGGTGACAAAGGAAGAGTATTGTAAAGATATGTCAATCTGTATACAAGAGATCGCTGGGCTAAACACAATCTATGTTTTGAGAGGTAGAAATGATGTTGAGAACGGGCATTTTGTATGGTTATTCTTAGGTTACCCAGCCGTTACCAAGAAGAAGGTCGTTGTTCCTGAATGTACCCTGCATTATGTTATAAAGACATTTTAATTCATTTAGTTTACTTCGTGTGTGTATGTTTTTTAAGTCAAGAGAATTCAAATTGTATACGTTAGAACTATGTTGGGGTTGGGTATCCTGCGTAGCACAATGCGAATAAAGAACATTTGGACTTTGTACAATTTAGATAAGTTAGTTTCACAAGCCATAGACCATTTAGATGAACAGCATTTAATGGCAGGAAGTACACAAGTGAGAAAATATGACCGAAGAGCTCTGAAAACTTTAACATGTGTATATATGTAGAGGAGTCCAAGACATTTGAGTGTTTCGGAACTTAGGAATTCAATGTGAGGAGTAAAATTGCGTTTTTCATCAAATATAATACCAAGGTCTTTGTAATGGTCTATCCATGGTATAATGTGCATGTACGTACACTTTCTGTTGGTCTACGTCAAACATACTTATCAACTACCCGACCGTCTCTCCGTTATTTCTTTCTCTTCAGGTTGACATTACGTTCGTTTCACTTGAATTCATTTCAAGTTTTTATTATTCAGCTCTTCCGTTATGGTTTGAAGTTCTTCTGTACTTGAGGTGAAACAATCTAAGATGATTAATGTTTTTCCTATTTATTTCATCCCAGTTTAAGGTTTTGAATACTTCTTTCACAACCACGGAAAATTAAATAATGTATTAATTTACCAGACAAGGAAGAGTGTGTGTTTTAGCCACCACTTCTAGGAGCCATACACACTCTATCCCCCAAAAATACCGATGTTAATCCACAAGGTGAAACTACTTCACATTCAATATTTCAATTTTATTTTGTAGCCACTCCCATTAATTCAGTAAGTGGGAATTTGATATTTTCTGATGTACCTTCCACAAAATAGTTGAATGGATTAAAACCTTTTAATGCTGTGTACGTACTGATGATCTAGGTAACAGAATAATGAGACAATAAATGTAGCAGAAAATGAAATAATTTAAACCGCTGCTCCTGCCCTCTAGTATACACAGCAATATCAATCGTTGAGCTGAACATTTCCGTAATCTTTTTCTGCCTATTAAATGTTAATTAATAATGTTCTTTACTCACGCCCCTTTACCATCTTCTTTTGTCTAATAAGTGTATCAATATATAAATAAATTACCAATCATATTTGTAGTAAAACGGAAATAAAGAGTTTCGATGAAATAACTCTTAACGAATAAATACGTATCCTAGGTTATCTTGTTTCAAACTAGAACCAATCAGACTTGGTAATTCAATATTAATAGTAACGAGATAGTAATTATTTAACTCAGCTAATGTAGTTATTCACAAAATACGGTTTAATCATATTAATAATTGTAAAATAATGGCGTTAAATACGTATAGTCCTACAATTATCAATTTTAATAAAAATATTGTACTTGTGGAAGCCCTCTTGATTACACTGAACAAGAAAGTAGTACAAACTATTTTTCTCACACAAAACACAAGTAAATTAAATGAGAATCGTGAATATTAACGATACACAAATACAATTAGTAATTAGTATTTATGTATCATTAATATAATTATTTGTCTATGAAACAAACTTGTATTTCCTTTCAAGATAATAAAGCACTTTTGTTCTTGCTTTCCTTCGTGCGAAGGTCACTTTATACCATCATACTCAAGTCAGTGTCTTGGGTCTGCCTTGGCTCAAATTCTTTACGCAATGAAGTGTCGAAAAGAATCTCTCTCCCGATCGAAAGGGTCTCTGATGTGATTGAATAAAATCACATCAGTCTTGCTAATGAGTCCAACTCATGTTCTTTTTCAGTACTTTGCACTAAAAAAAGGCTTTTAATATAAACCTTCTTCGGGCTCGAGATCTTCGGCATATACGCTCAATAACTCCCTCAAGTGCATGGTAAATTTTAGGCTTTCAGTCCTTTGGTATGTTCTAGAAATCTAAATATATCATGAAGCCCTGTATATTTTTCACCACGACTAATCAGCTGCGAACTGAAAGTGTTCGCATGGAAGTTCTCAGACCCTGTAAATGAAACTTCACGAAAATTTGAAAATATTTTTCTTCTTCTGATCTGTAATTTTTCTTAAAATTTTCTCTTGTGATATTTTCTAAAATTTGAATAATTAAAATTTCTCTCACTTCCAACACAAACCCACGAGGCAACTCGTAGTAAGTTATAATCTTTCCTAACTCAGTGGTTTCATACTGTAGTTTAACGTTGACTGCATTAAACCTATCTAGTATGGTACCCTCATACAGTGGCCATGAATGTAGTTTGAAGTGAATTGAACTTTTGTTTTAAAGCACTGAATTTATTCCTGGATGAGGGTTTTTTAATCACCATCGTTTGCAATCATCACTCAAAGTTTCAAAATTTCCAACACCTGTTTTCTTTCTGAGCTCGACAAGTTGACCACTGGGTCTTGGGTAGATGCAAAGTACATTTTTTAGAAGCTCCCATCTACGCGTCGAGGTACTGAAGAAAGTACTTGTAGCAACCCTAGAAAATCTATAACCTGTGTACTTATCTTCTGAAGATATAAAATCTAGTTAGGGAAAAAGAATAAAACTTTTTGTACTTTCATAAAACAGAGGCTAGGATATCTTTCAAATTTTTAAGGCCTTTAGCCACATCTACAGTCGATTCGCCGAAAGCTTTCACCTAACCAAAACAAACCGCCTCACATGACATCATGTACAAATGTATTCTTCCGCGGTAGCACGTGGTATTGTTTTGAAAATTTCAGAGGGGCGTTCGTTCACAGATATGATTATATGTTCCTTGTGCACTGTACTGCCTACCCCCACCCATTCTCCGTCAGCACACACACTTTCACATAGAGGTACGATTATCAAAAAATAAGTCATTCAAATCATAACGATGCCAAAACAGAAATAAATTTACAGAGAATCTACTGAGCTATCGACAAATAGAAACATGGAAATATGGGCCGGCTTAGCATCCCCTCCCTTCTCCCGAAGCCACATTGTACCTGCAGGCTTTATTCCTTTCTTCTTAAGGTTGACGAATTCACTGAATTATTCAAAATATAGTTAAAAAACAATTCGCGAAATGACCATAAGTGTAACTTTAATGCTCACTGTAAGTTGCTTCTTTCTTAAGAGCTAGGCATATCACAATGTAAATTGTACATGAAACAAAAAATAATAAGTCAATATTGGCGTCGATAAGAGATCGGTGGCATTATATACTTACAACAGTAAAATTAATGTTATAATTAATTGTAATTTCGCATGATTTGTGATCATCGTGCACGCCGGATAGTTAAGAAAAAAGGAGAATCCAAAGTAACTATTTTGTAATTTTGGTTAAAATGCTTCAACTAGAAGGGCCAGTGTTCTAAAACAGTAAACAATATTGCATGTTATGAAATATTTAAACATATCTCAAAGATCATCATCATCAGATAACTCTTCAGTGCCTTCAATAAAGTCATCTGTATCACTTCCACTGGATGCAATAATCACTGGTTCAACATCAGTTTCCCTTAGTCCATCCATTTCTCACATTTTCGCTTCTTTTATTACGTGATTTGTGGCATTTCTCCAATTTTCAACACTTACTCTACGGAGAGCTTCGTCGAGGCGCTCCTGCACATTCTTTAGTTTGTGTTTTGGATTATTACTGGCCACGTAACCTTTTACCTGCACCCAAAGTAGCTCAATTGCATTCAATTCACAATGATATGGGGGCAGGCGCAACACTACATGACCTGCTTTTTTTGCAATATCATCAATAAGATAAGTGTCAAATAATGGTTTCAGAGAATTGGGAGCCTGAAGAAGATCAACTTTTTTCATACTATCTGAAAAAGACACATTATGAGCTTTCAGCCAGTCAACAATATCGTTCCGTTTCCACCTTAATGTTGGGAATGTAATTGCCTTAACACTATGGTATGGGGCATTATCCATAATAATGACACTGTCAGGCTCAAGGTTAGGTTATATTCTCTCAAACCAACGGCGGATTGTATCACCATTCATTTCTTCGTGGTAGTCCTTTGTACTCTTTGATACAAAGTAGTACGCAGCACCTTCAACAAATCCACTGTCACTTCTTATATGTACCAAAATTAACCGTTTACCTTTCCCACTAGGCTGTTTAAGTCCGGTCGACAGCCCTTCTAAACATGCCAGTCTTGAGGAATTAACTGTTGTGTCCTTCCATACCAATGATTTTGTATGCCCTTCATTTATCCAAGTCTCATCAAGAAAATACAATTTCTTACCTTCTGCTCTGTACTTACGTATTAATCGAAGGTAATTCCTTCGCCATTGAATAATATCTTGTCTCTCAATTGAAATTGATTGTCGCTTTCTTCTGCCGTATTTAAACCCAATACACTTCAATAGCTGATAAAACGTGGTTCTTTTAAAATTCGGAAGTTCACTGTCTTCATTCACAACACACAACACTTTATCAATTGTTGGAATTTCGTTCTTTAAGAAAAAGTTATGATGTACTTTCCTGCGAATGGCACATTTTACAAAATCGTCACACTCATCCACTATATTATTTCTTGTTTTTTCCTTCCCTGGCGTTGTCAATATACCACCATTCGTCGCAAATTCTTTTCTAATTTTAGAAACACTCCTGGCACTGACACCTGTTTCACCACCCACTTTAATTTCTACATCCTTAATAGGCACTTCAGGATATTCTTCCAATAATTTGTTAAACACATTGAGAATAGTTTTCTTCTGAACACTTGTGAAAGGCTTTCCCCGTTGTTGTTTCTGTGCAACACACGCCATATTTAAACTGCAGCGCATTTGGCGGGATGTCTGCTAGTGAGAATGGATTCGTATATTTAACATAAATTAGTTGCTTTTTTTCCTGTGGAGATTTAAGTACATTCTACTTAGTATTAAAAATAAACTGCCTTACACAATTATTGCTTAGAGCGAAATATGACTGTATTTCTAACAGTGTTATTTACTCGTGGATGCGTATGCTGTGATTAGGATCGTACGAGCAAATGAGAAAACAGAACTATTTGCTTGCATAGTTGCCAAACTAACTTTATTTTTCTGATAACGATAAAATTTGAATGTAAAACAAGTAGCGAAGAAGATGATTCAGAATTTTTATTTTCTAGAGAAAAATTCCAGTATCAACTGAAGATGTTGTTTAAAGACGGCAACAATATAAAGACTACATATGGGTTTCCAGACGACCTTTCTAAGCCCTGCCCTTCACTAGGCGACTTGGTAGAGCGACGATATCTCAGTGCATTTTTGTGCAAGTGACTTGGTAGCTCGATTTATAATGCCACCTGTTTGTCATTAATTTTTAGTACCACACATTTCTTCACCGATCTCGTTTCATGTATCTATCTGATACCATATAACAAAGTAGTGCAGTCCATAGAGCGTTTGCCTTGCCGAGAGGACCAGAGTTAAATTCACGGTGCCGGACATCCTGACTGAGGTATTCCCTGGTTTCTCTGTCATACCAGACAAATGATGGTACTTTGAATAAGGCCAGGGCCGATTCTTTCCAAAGTCCTTTCCTTTGTTATTATTGTTATTAATATGTCCAGTGTAAAATGGCCGGGAGATTGTTAAATAAAATCCTATATCTGGAGATTGTTAAATAAAATTCTATATCTGGAGATTGTTAAATAAAAACAAATTATGTAACAAATTATACTGCTTATTTTCCACAAGCATTCCTCCAATTCTGTTTTTTTTTTCTGTCAAACACGTTTATTTCTCAGACGAATCAACTGAAACTTGGCTCCTCGCCACGTTTGTATTTTCTTCTCAATATCTACTAATCTTGTTCCCTGAGGCTATAACTTAAGACATATTAGAAGATTGCTCCTTCCAAGCATATTGTGAATTCTCAGAAATGACGAGATGTTAATTCTCGGAATTTCATTCTTGTAATATAAGGTTTAAGTGAAATAATTCACCATTCAAAGTTATTTTTAAATTATCTTGCACTGTGCCTGAGTGAAATCATCCATATCAAAGACAAAAATGTGGATGGATGGATCCAGACAAAATACAGGCTGACAAACACACATTCATACATACATACATAGCGCGCGAGAGAGAGAGAGAGAGACTTGTTCTTCACCCGATGCAAAACATTTTCCTCAGCTTTATCGTGAAACGAGCACAATCACATAAAAATGGATCGAACAGAATGAAAACATGTTTGCCATTCGGAATTGATATACTCTTATGGGAAATGAGTTGGCAGACTGAAATATAAATAAATTTAATTACATGACTGGCTCTTTCTTCTTTCCTCAGTTTCTCATATGTTGTGACAAAAAGAGGTCGGCAATGAAAACAACTGTCAACTCTAAGAATACATGGAGATTGGAGATTTATCTTGCTCCTTCCCGAAGCAGGGATTCCGCAAAAAATTCAGTTTTAGGGAGTGTAAAGTTAAAAATGGGAGGACGTAAGTAGAGTTTTGCACGGTTTCTATCAATTTTTTAGCGCAAAAATGTTAAAGTTGGGGGTGTTCTCGATGATTTGGGGGGTGACAACCCCCACAGGGGGTCTGGCGGAATGACTGCCCCCCAAGTCACCTTCGGATTCGTGGACATTGAGATTCTCTCTGCGACCAAGTCGCCCATTGTGCGACAGGATTAAGACTTTTCCTTCCCTCCTACTTTCCTTTCAACGATTAACGAATGTCCTATTTAATAATATTGAAGAAAGAGATAAAATGTGCTCACAAAATCACTTTTTATGTCTGTGATAGAAAGCCTAAAGATTATATTGAGCAATGTGTGTCCAGCGGGTAGTCTGGGGCTAAAACCACCAGAAATCCTTTCCCCCCGAGAGATTTAGTTAGGCCTACTCCATTGGGTTGCAGTAGATGTAAGCTCTAAAACATTGTAAAGAATAGTTTCTATAAAATGCAGCCTCCAAAGAGCAGTATTTCTTCCCGGATGTAGATTACTAAATTCAGCACTACACTTGATATAATTATTCATGATCAGAACTTCAACAAAAAATAGAGTTTTGATTTAAGTGCAGTTTGCAAAGAAACAACAGAAAATTTAAAACCTACATCATAGGTTTGGTCATCTTTCTGACAGGAATACTGTCAGACCTCGAAATGGACCGGAGCAAACCGGAGTTCTGTTTCGGTTCGTGAATGTCTGGGACCTTCCTGTACCGTCTCGTCAATATGGTAATCATAGACAAAAAAGAAGAATAGTGTGTTAATGAAGGTAAAGCGTTCCGTTTCGTGAAAATTTCCATTTCGTGCCCTGAATACTGTGTAATTTTACTCTAAGATTTACTAAAAAGCATTCCATCAAAAGAAGAACTACAATAATTTACATTTTAAAAATCAGCAACATACCACGAGCAAGTACATGTTGAAATTCTTCCAATCTAAGTGATTTCAACGTGTTTTGTGTTTTCTTTGAGATTCTCTTCTGCGCAAAAACTATCACACAACAAACACACATTTTATTCCGAGAAAAAAACAACATAGAAATTCTTTCTTGCACCTCATACGTTAGCATTATATTCAGATGGCAACCATGCTTCACTTTGTTTTGGTGCGGTGCAACCTTTCAGCGCATCGACTATAGATCAAACCGCAATAGAGTATGGTAGGATAATGGCCGGTGTCTTAGTTAAGGTACCATTTTGACGTTTGTGTGGTGAAACTGAAGAAAAAACTAGAAAACTGGCAAGACAGTCGGCAGCAGGATTTGAACGCACGGTACATATCCACTGCGGATCAAAAAGACAGGTTTAGAAAAGTCACTTAGCTTTCGTGATATGCAAAAATCTAACAAAAGATTATGCTTTTAGGCATAAAGAATTGAACACAAAGTACCTGTTGGCCATTGACAGGAGTGTAGATAACTGGTAAGCCCTATATGTGGCACTGACTAGAAATAATTAATGGTGTGTACAAAGGCAAAAATAGGGGAGGAAATATTCCTAATATAGCCACTAATGCTTGTTTTACTCATTCTATTGTATGTAAATTAAATTACCTGAAGTCAGTTGTGTACGAGAGGACGCCCAGGTCCAAGGTGATGCGATTTGGCGCTCCCCGTTCATAGACATTATTTTTGCTAGATTTGTTTTCATCTCGCGTTTTAACTAGTTATTTATATTTTCCTTTTCTTCTAAATTGCTCCCCTGTGAAAGTTGCGCCCATAGGCCCGGGTCTAGGGTACCTAGCGGTGAATCCGCCCCTGCACATTGTTTGTTTACTGCGTTTGGTTTATTTTCAAATTGAAATTTGTTGATCATAGTTGCCACGTTTTAGTAGTTTCTTTTTTCTTATTTTTCTTTTTTTTTGTGAATCTGTGTGTGTGAAAATAAGTGCATAATAAAACCCGGGCTGTCCGAAATCTACCCGAACAATTATATCGCACTGAAAATAATAGCTATATTTCCCGCTACTGTTGCGTCTCCCGAGAGGAGCTTCTCTACACTGAAGCTCATCAAGACCTATCTAAGGAACAAAATGATTCAAGACTAGTCTCTGCTCTCGCTCTTGTATCTTTAGAAAACGATTTTCCATCTACTCAGATATAGAGATTTAATTGAAGTTTATAGCAACAAGAAAAATCGCAGAATAAACCTTAGTTAAGGTAGGGTGTCCGAATATGGTCCACCTTAACTTTGTTGATATTTTCACTAAGAAAGACTATTTATTCGTGCGAATCGACTGAACCATCAAGTTGGGAGACGACTTGAACAAATGAAAAAATTAATTTACTTCCTAGAAATGACGTATAAAAAAGTAATAAATCGAAAAATAAAATTTTGTCCTTGGGCCATATTGGGAACACCATGTTCCTAATATGGCCCACTATAGAAAATATGAGCGCATGGCAAAAGTGATGTGTAATCTTTCTGTATTACTCATATATGCTACATACTGAGAGATATACATTACAAGCATACATAATTTAAATGACATTGCAAAACCAAGAATATTGTATTAAAACAAAATGCCAAAATTTGTAAAAAATCAAGTGAATACATAAGGAGAAAAAATATGAATAAATAAGAAGAAGTATAACACAAACGAAGAAGTTTAGAATGTCAACTCACATGAGGAACAAAGAAATGAGCCGTGATCTTTACCGGTGATTCGAAAACACTCTTCATGAACATATTTGCCCAACGACACGCTAAGGCGCATGTCTGCAACCCTGTCTGCCTGCCAAAGGTAACAAAACCAAGATCTACAAGACTTAGAGCAAGTCATTGTCGGTTCTTCAGGACTATTAAAAGCAGTTGTTGAAATTTTGGTCGTTTGAAACGTGATGACACTTGATTTCTTTTTGTTTTAATTTTCATATTATTTGTATTGGAATTGATAGCTTCCTTATTACCTGGCATTATCTTCGTTTTAATTACTAAACATTATGATGATGAGTGTTCAGTAAAAATATGTCAAATATCCAATTCATTCATTTTAAACAGTTATGAGTGCATTTTGCCCAATATGGCGGTGGGTCATATTGCGCACTATTGACCTCTTTACTTCTTCTGGCGCCTGATAGTTACACAATGCATTACATTGTGTCACACACATTTTTTGTTCAAGTATGTTCATATAGCTACATTATCCATTCATCATACTGATTAGGTTTTCAACAATATATACGGAAACGAAACATTACTTACTTTGCTCAGATAACAGCAAAATACTTTCTTGCTCAATATGCCACTTCAACTGGAGATGCTGCCTCTCACGCCACTTGCAAACAACTGAGTCGCGCAAAATTGCTTTCACCTGTCATGATGATATAATTTACAGTAAAGTGTAGTATAGGGTTGCCATATTTCAAAAATGAAAATCCGGGACGCTACTAAATTACGAGAATCTTTGAAATGCTTAAAATGAAAAGAAGTGTTATATACTAATTTACTATTCCATTAGATAGAGTTGTTCAAGTATTACGTAATCACATTT
>JAGDQP010013067.1:20681-48768 GCA_022664845.1 Lepisma saccharinum | reverse complement strand
TTATTATTATTATTATTATTATTATTATTATTATTATTATTATTATTATTATTATAAGTATTCTGCCTGTCGGCATGTCCTGGTATTTTTGGACTTCTATCATTCCCTCTGAAACTTTGGTCACGTTTCATTTCGTTAATTTTTTTCGTTTCACTACACGATGCAACTATCATTGATGTGCTACTACGCCCCATTTTCCCCTACCAACGGCTTTTCCCCAAATTTATAGATAAATGAGAGATAAGTGAACAAACACATCAAATAGCAAACTTTAAGGTAATCGCTTCAGGAAAAGTAAAAAGAGAACGTGAGAGAAATAAATAAATTTGTATGCGTAATGCAATCCATCGCTGAATCTTGTCACAGGTAACAGCAAATGATGTTGGTTGCCTTCACTGCAACTGTGCTTCCGGGTACACCAGTCTGGTAACACTGAAACATACTCAATGCAAACAACAGTTCCAGAATCTCTTTATTTTTTTTTAGCTTTTAGGGCCGTGTTTCTTGCCCTCTTCCTGTGAGTGTGAAGTGTTTTAATTGCAGTGGATTCCTTTAATTTCTTCAAAGTTTTACCTAACCTATTTTATCCTTGTGTTTTAAGCAACATTGCGTTATAAGCTTCTACATATGTTAACTGTGAGAAAGTACATGCCTAGTTTGACAGACAGAAAAAAATGTGGGTTTGATTTAAAAAACACTTGTTATCTGGGATAAATACTCCTTCCAATCAGCAACAAGAGACGCTGACTGCCACACATATTAAACTTTCATCATCCAGATGTGTGTACATATTTGAGCGGGGATGATCACTGTTTCCAAATTTGCCTGTTCAGAGCATGGTGTCTGTATTTAGCAGAGGTGTTGAATCTCGCGAGTTTGAGGTTTAGTAAGGTCGAGGTCGAAATGAGATCGCGAGTTCGAGGTTGGTCGAGGTCGAGGACTAAGTGAGATCGCGAGTTCGAGGTTTAGCGAAGTCGAGGTCGAAATGAGATCACGGGTTCAAGGTTGAGCGAGGTCGAGGTCGAGGTCAAAATGAGATCACGGGTTCGAGGTTGAGCGAGGTCGAGGTCGAGGTCGAAATGAGATCGCGAGTTCGAGGTTGAGCGAGGTCGAGGTCGAAGTGAGTTCGCGAGTTCGAGGTTGAGCGAGGTCGAGATCTCATCTCAAGTTTGAGGATGAGCGAGGCCGAGGTCGAAGTGAGATCGCGAGGTCGACCCCGAAGCCCTGTCGCCAGGTCGAGCTTGAAATTCGTTGGCGAGGTCAAGGTTGAAGTTTTAAACAGAAACAGAGGGGTGTCGAGGTTTAGTGGTTAGTCACTGAACAAGCTGGTTATTAGAGTTATTAGACTCAAAACCTAGTCGATCTCGAGATCTTGTCCATTCTTGAGTGATACATTTTCAAATGACTTCATTATTTAAATGAAGTCTCATCAATCGAGAAGGTCTCGAGATCACTGTCCATTGTATTTCATAGTAATTTGTAAAGACTAAAAACTAGTGCGCTATGTTTTGGAAAATGAAAAAAGTGGTGGCAAGCGCGAGGAGGGTCCTTAACGGTGCAGATCACCCCCGCCATCTTGGTATGGCCTTTGCATTGATTTACACGGAAATTGTTTTACTCATCTTATGTCTCTCAGAAGTAGAACATTTAAGTTCCGCTTTCACGAAATTTGTCTTTGTGGTTATTTTGACTGTTGTATAGATTTGGTTTGTGAAGTTTCTTCAAATATATAATTATAATGTATTATTAATAGTTTGCTATATAAATCACAATATGTTAACGTGAAATTACACTGTTCGTGTGTAAAATATTGCATTTCTATGAAATAGCATGAGTAAAAGAGAACATGACGATAAACTGGGCAAAAACGGAAGTTAAAGGCTCCTGAAATATATAAGACGAGTAAAACAATTCCCATGTAAATCAATGGAAAAAGCGTACCAAGATGGCAAGAGTGATCTACTCCGTTAATGGTGAAGGTGGAGGCCCATTCATCCGAGGCTGTGTGGGTTGAATTGAATTTTCTTTATGGCTTTAGGCATCTAAAGCTCAGGCGGGATAGGAGAGGGAAAAGGATTCGGGAAGGTGTCGACCAGGGACTAAGTTAAAGTTTCTATCTTGGCATTTGCCTGGTGTGAGTGAGGAAGAACTATGGAAAACATTAGTCAGGATTGTCGGCCGCTGGGATTAAACCCATGACCTCCCGAATGCTACGCCAAAGCTCTACCACTAAGCTACGAAACCGTATGGGTGTTTTAAGTTTTAACACTGTTTGCACTCCGCGTTTGAAATTACGGTCCCTACGTGCTACTACAGAAGAGAAAAAAGTAAAGTAAATTTATTTCTTAAGGAGGTCCCTTGATAGCGAAGCTATAAGTAAAAGGTACCTTCCCGCTCATTCTGTCCGTCCATTTACAGAAATGAAATCTCAGGAACTACAAGAGTAGAGAGGTGCGTGGGGTGTCGTTGGAAAGGTTTTTATCTAACTGACTCTAACTAACTAACTAACTCTATGGCTTATGGAACTCGCAAGTTCATCGCCGCAGTAACAAACGTTCGCCTTTGGATTCTATCCTGGGCAGTATCAAGCCAGTTTTCATCACGAACACCTACTTCTCGAAGATCTCTTCTAATATTGTCCTCCCAACGACGTCTCGGTCTTCCCAATGGCCTCTTTCCATCGGGCCTTCCAACCAGGATTGAATATAATCTTCGTTTTTCCCCCATCCGAGCTACATGCCCTGCCCACCTTAGTCGTCTCGATTTCATTATTTTTACAACATCTGGTGAATCGTACAGTCCGTGGAGTTCTTCATTATGCAGTCTCCTCCACTCTCCAGTCATCTCGTCCCGTTTTGGCCCATATATCTTTCTCAAAACCTTATTTTCAAATACACGTAATTTATGTTCATCTGCTAGGATCGTACTCCAACTTTCGCAACCGTAGAGAATTACCGGCAGAATAACCGTTTTGTATATTTTTAATTTCAATTTCCTTGATATTAATCGCGATGTTAGAAGTTTTTGGACTGAGTAGAAACATGCGTTCCCCGATACTAAGCGACTTTTTATTTCTTCCGTGACCTCATTTTTGCTTGTTACGTATGCTCCCAAGTTTTTAAATTTGTTTACTTTCTCTATGACCTCATCCCTAATTCTTATGTTTTTAATTCCTTCATTCCCTGTGCTTCGGCTTGTTACCATGTATTTTGTTTTATCTATGTTTACCTGTAGACCTATCTCATCGCACGCTTCTACTAAGACATCGGTGTTGCTTTGTAGTGCATCTATATCGTCCCCTATTAAATCCACATCATCCGCGTATACAAACAGTTGATTCAAACCATTCAATGACAGTCCCTTTTTGTCCCCTTTAATTTTTAAAATCGCATATTCTAACGCGAAGTTAAACAGTAGTGGTGACAAGGCATCGCCTTGTTTCAATCCGTTGCGAATCTTGAAACTATCTGACATATTATTACCTATCCGTA
Source organism: Lepisma saccharinum (assembly GCA_022664845.1). Lineage (NCBI taxonomy): Eukaryota > Metazoa > Arthropoda > Insecta > Zygentoma > Lepismatidae > Lepisma > Lepisma saccharinum. The sequence continues at coordinate 45,277 of JAGDQP010013067.1, read as the reverse complement.
CTCTGCTTATGGGGTCGCTGAGACACATCTTCACTAGTTGGACCAATTTTTTCGGTATTCCAAATCGTATCAGGATACTGTATAACTTTTCCCTTTTGATAGAATCATATGCTTTCTTAAAATCAATGAATAGCTGATGAACCGTCCCATTGTATTCCCATTTCTTCTCCAAAATTTGTCTCAAAGCAAAAATCTGGTCCAACGTGGATCTATTTCTTCTAAATCCACATTGGTGATCTCCAATTATTTCATCTACGTATACATTTAGGCGTGTTAACAGAATATTACTTAATACCTTGTAACAAGTTGGAAGTAACGAGATTCCGCGGTAATTATTGCATTCCGACTTATCGCCTTTTTTGTAAATCGGAACAATTATTGATGTTTTCCATTCCTTTGGGAGCTCCTCCTTTCTCCATATAGCACTTATCAATTTATGTAGTTCCTTGATTAGTGCCGTTCCTCCTGTTTTAATTAATTCGGCTGGAATATTGTCTATTCCTGGTGATTTGAAATTTTTCAATTTCTTAACCGACATTTCGATCTCGATCTCGCTAGGTTCGGGAATCCACGGTTCTGCGGTATGGATTTCAAATTCCTCTGGTTGTCCCCCGCTGTGTACATTAAGAAGTTTGTCGAAATAACTTTTCCACACATCGACAATTTTAGTCGGATCCGCCTGAAGATCTCCACGTTCATTTCTAATCATTCCTAACCTCGGCTGGTAACCTTTTCTTAACGAGTTTACCCCTTTGTATAGATCTCGTATGTTATTTGTCTTCCCGTTTTCCTCAATCTCCTGAATCTTTTGCGTCAGATATTCTCGCTTTTTGTTTCTGAACCCTAGTGTGGCGTTTCGTTTCGCGTTACTGTAGTGGTTGGTATTTGCTTCGCTTTTATTACTTAGCCATCGTTGCCTTGCTTGTTTTCGTTCATCATGAAGTTTAATGCATTCTTCATCAAACCAAGGTTTGTTTTTCTGTTGTTTCTTCTCACCTACGCGTTCCTTCGCTGCGCTCTTAATTGTTTCACGAATTGCCTCCCACATCTTACTTACATCAATTTCATTATTAATATCATCATTATTATTACTCGAGTCGGCTAGGATTTCGAACCTATTTGAGAGTTCGAGTTGGTAATCTGCTCTTATGCTCGGATTATTTAATAGTTTCACTTCGAATTTCAGTTGTTTTGATCCCTTGCTTTCTCTGTTCGCGATGCATAACTTTTCCCTTACTTTTGTGATCACTAATTGATGGTCGGTGTCACCTTCCGCTCCTCTGTACGACCTAACGTCCATTATGTTCGTGTGTCTTCGTCTGTCTACTAATACGTGATCGATCTGGTTGAGAGTTTTGCCGTCCGGAGATACCCACGTGTATTTGTGTCTGTCTTTGTGTTCAAAGTACGTGCTCTTTACCAGTAAGTTTTTCGAAATCGCGAAAGTTATCAGTCTTTCTCCATTGTTGTGCCTCAGGGAAACAAAAATGAACTGTGCTCAGTTGCGCTATCAAGTCACCTAGTGTGAGTCAGGAATCCCTCCGAACATTTGTACTAAAAAACTGAAGTCATGTCAGTCGGTGACTCAAGTTTGAAATGGCAAGAAACCCCATCTTGAGTGTGGTTTCTCCAGGGTTCTTCCTTTAGTCACAACAAGAAAATGCTGGGATGTTACCTAATTTAAGGTCGTAGATTCTTTTCTCGGAAGAGTGCTTGGCTGCTTGCTAAGTTACATCTTTCCGCAGACTTGTAACGAGGTTAACCATATATGCGTGTTCAAGCCATTATGTAAGTTGAATAATGAAATAAGTAAATTCATACAACCCGTCACGTCACAATAACCAAAGATTGTCTGATTATTTCATTGATCCAGACACGTGTTTTGATCAAAACTTTGTGAAGTAACCTTATTTATTATGGAAATTTTACATTTTCTTTTACTTATATTTCGATAGATAAAATAGATAAAATGAGTTTATGGGCGGTAACAGCATTACGGCTTACGCCCGTCACGATACGAATTATATTTTTATGCAATACATTTTTTTCTCGTGTGTTCTATAGTTCATACTTCATAGTATTCCAGTTTAAATCGCCTGACTAATGTATACAACTCTGGCTACAGTAAATCAATGAGCTGAAGTTCATTAGAAAATAGATCTAACTATAAACCAGAAGTTTAACTACTCAAGTCAAATCAAATTCAAAACTAGTATTTTCCACTCGAAATTTTACCTTAAAAGTTAAACTTATCTTTAAAATAAGACAGTTGATGACTCTCGTGTCGTGACTCGTGACACGTAATGTTCAATTATAGACATTGATTCGTGATTCCTCCTCAAATTGTCCTGCGTTTAAACATTTATTTACTTCTAGGTAAAACTAGATCATATTACTCATTTGGGTGCACGCCATCGTTGTGCACACAGATTCTTTTCTTCTTACCCAATGAACGTAAAGAATTGGCGATACTTCTCTTCGAGTCCCCTCATTATAGGGCCTTTGGCAAAAAGGATGCTTTTTTCAGGTGAATAGATAATTATTTCAAAACACAAGAATGTAAGAATTTTAATGCTACTTGTGGTGCTCTGAAATCGTAGCAGCACTGTAAATCTTATGATATCAAGAATACGAAAACTATTTTTCTGCATATTGATTTTCCTGTATACTTTCACTAAAGTGCTGTGTGCTTCATCTTTTTAAATTAAAAGGAAGTGCTTTGTTTTGCATTCTTAAAAAAGAAGGACTGCGAGAGAAGTGAAACTTGCCTTCGGTTTCATAAACAGCTGTAGCTTAAAGTTTGGACAAACAAAGAAGTGCTGTTCCAATATTCAGACTTCATTTCGACTAGACTATTCAACGGAAGAATGTTATCCGCAGCAGGGATGTAAAACATTGACCAGCGGGAATGCTTAATAGTTACATTGAAATCCCACTCACACAACTAAAATTCGCACACAACATACAAATATAAAAATCATTTTTCAAGATACGTAACTTCACTTTAAAATGAACAACTACGTATTCGGAGATAATTCAGTATCCCAGATAGCCCTTGTCTGACTAAAGTACTAATTTTAATTAAGAATTTATTTATTTTGAAATAGACCGAATATTTATTTATTTGTTGAATTGAATTTGAATTAAATTTGTAAGGCTTTTACGCAACTTTGGCTCAGGACGGATATATGATGATGGGAAAAATTGGTGGAATGAATAAAGTGGGAAGAAACTGGAACAACCCTAGAAAACCCACCCAGACGGGATTTGACATCCACAAAGCAGACATGGCATCAGCCGGGATCGAATCGACGATCTCCAGCACCAGAGGTGAGCGCTATACCGTTTAGCCACCGCGCTCGGAACTTATTTGTTCCGAAATGTTCTATTAACTAGTCTTACACAGTAGGTGTTCATTTCATTGTTCAATTTCCCGAGGTCGGACCTCGCGAGGTTCAACCTCGACCTAGGTTGACCTCGACCTCAAGCCGTGAGGTCGAGGTTGAGTGAGTTCAAGGTTGAAATTCGATCGCGAGGTTGAGGTTGAGTGAGCTCGAGGTCGAGGTTAAGGATGAAATGAGATCGTGAGTTCGACGTTGAGCGAGTTCTAGGTCGAAGTGAGATCGCGAGGTCGAGGTCGAAGTGAGATCGCGAGGTCGAGGTCGAAGTCATGTCGCGAGGTCAAGGTTGAGCGAGGTCGAGGTCGAAGTCCCGTCGCGAGGTCGAAATTGAGCAAGGTCGGGTCCAAATGTACACCTATGGTATTTATGCACCAAACCTCATCACTAGAATCTGCTAGAACACTGAGTACTTCACTATATTTATAAATTTAAAAGCTGGGAATTGCAGCAGTATTATTTCAGTATATATTTGGTAGGATGAAAACTACGATAATCCTTCAGTTCAGTCTGTGATTATAAGTAGCGACTTGCTTTGCTTCGCTTGGGCCTCTGCCCCCAAACCGCCATCTGGGGGTCTTGAGGGGCTTGGCCCCTTTTTTTCTTAACTTAATTGTGTTGGTTTAGTTCGTACTCCGATTAGTAATTTTTTTGGTCACAAACATATGCAGGGAAATGTTCATATTTCAAGATGGCGGGCGAAAGTACGAAGAAACTGTCCACCCACCGGTTAGGGTAGCTGGAAGAGATGGAGGTCTTGGAGGTATCATACGTTGGACACAACAAAATTGTGGTGTCCAAGTCAAGGACACTACCAGACTCAGGGGGGAAAATGCTCAGAGAAGATAAAGAGCGAGAAAAGAGAATGAGAGATCACAAAGTGAAGGCGACCGATTTTTCACTAAGGGACCTTAATCTTGCCACTGGGATCTAAAATAGCCCAATGGGGTCTTTTTATATTGAAAACATTGGACACAAAGCGATTTTTCACTATTGGACCCTTATATGGCCCTGGGACCCAAAATGGCAGAAAGGACCCAATGGCGCCTATTACTTTGAAAATATTGAATACAAACCATAAAGTTATAAAACCTCTCCACTAGAGTCAGGATTCGCGCTGCTGACGCGGCGCCACTTGAAAGTTGAGCGAGAGAATGTTTGTTTGACAACAACACATATTGTGATTAGCTATCATATGGCTGGTACACTCTTTGGCATTGTTTTTGTTGATTAGTTTGTATTTGAGAAGAAAATGCCGATCTCCTGTGCAGCTTACGGTTGTACTAAGCAATATAAGAAAGGAAGTGATGTATCGTTTCACAAATAAATGATCATTTAATATTATTCCGTGAAAAACGTTTCATTGTGTAAGACGCTCTTTCGTGTAGTTTATGTCTGCTAGAAATATAAAAGTAAACACATCTTTGATTAGAATTATTTGATGCGAAGGTATTTTATCGTGTTTGATCCATAGTTATAAAACTGTCCATCAATATCAAAGAGAAATATATATATATAAAAAAAGTATTCTTACATTCTGAAATAATGGATCGTTTTCATTTAGTCCTATTCTTAATAAAGTGGTAATATTCGTAAGCTTTGGTAAACTTTATTTTTATATGGGTCAGTCTAGTAACTTTGGACTTCGGCCCGTCACGATTCGCCTTTTGCTGTTAAAATCCACACCCATGCCCCTGCCGGCTAGTGATGAGAACAAGAGAGTCGGTCTTGCAGTTTCGGTCTGATACCGATGGAAGACCAAGGGATGCAAGACCAAGACAATATCTGCAAGACTCGCGCAAGATCAAGACCAGCCTGCAAGAGTCTTGCACACGCACTATTTTAATACTTTTAAAACTTGGAAAGGAAGGGGAAATCATTATATCCTTCACTTGAATTTCTTTGGCTTCTGTAAAAAATACCACTGGCGTGAACGTGTTCCCAGTTGTGCAAGTTTTGTGAGTGTATCTGAGAATCATGCCGCTGTTACTGTAGCATAAACGTCCTTTTCAGAATCGGTTGCTGATATGTTCTGTCCAGTTTTGTGGCTCAGTGCATGAAAGCAATACCCACATATTTGTAAAAAATGATATAATGCTAGAAACGTAACCGTTAAAATATCACCCCCTGAAACTATGAATATTGTTTAAGTAATTACAATCTAGTGGGCCCGGCCATAAGGATATATGCTTTAGCCCCAGTTCACACATGTGGTGCGGGAGCCGTGCGGCAACACACGCTGTGGTTTGTCTGCGAACACTCTGCGGCGTTCTAGGACGAATATCAGTTTAAAGAACTATCGCAATGGATGCGCACGTTCGTGCAATAGTAGAAATAATTTTCTTATGTATGAAATTTCGACTTTCTCTTTTTATTTAAATTAAGAACATACGTTTTAAAATAAGATCAGTGGTCCTATTTCCAAACCGATATATTTTTATTTAAAATGAAATAATGTTGATATTTCATTTGTATGAATATTATTTCTCAGTGCAAAAATAAAAACTGCTTTATTAATTTTAAGAAACCGTATTTTACAGTGCATTTACGAGCAAGAAAATTCGTAAACAATTCCATCCATATTATTATTATTATTATCATTTTCATTGGACTACTTCTAGCATATAGTGAGAATATTGTACGTGCAAGTGTGGACATTTTAATGTTCTGAAGGTAGTCTCATGTAGGAGGGAGTGACAGTTTATATGGGGAGGTGGTTTGCTGCAGGGTTGGCTGGTTTAAACCAAGGTGGTTTAAACCAGTTCTTTTTTTTAATATCAATTTGTTTAAACCAATAAATAAATAAATAGAAGCAAAAATGCCACAAATAGTGTGAACTTCATGGTGACGATTTCACATATTAAACTATCTACGATAATTTTATATTCTTTTCGCCTTGTAATCAAGGGGTCCCGGGTTCGAGTCCAGGTGGGGGGCAATCGCTCTCAGGTGCAAACCGAGTACTGGCTCGGATTCCACTTTGAGCTGTAGCTGTAGTTCCTGTCCTTCATAATCTCGCTGTTGCATAAGAACTTTAAAGAGAAACAAACTTACTCCTATCCATATGTAACATAAATGGGACTGCATAGTCCAGTAGTTAGAGCGTTTGACTCATGTCCGCGTTGTCCTGGGTACAATTCCCGGCTGGAGTTCCACTTTTCGGCGTCCACCCAGTGTCGAGGCAAACTGGGGAGTCACGTGAGTAAAGAAGTGACGGCCACACTCGGTCTAGAAAGTGCCTGATACGCCTGTTCGGGTTTAGGTGCATGGAGTTCTGACCACACAGCCGTCACCCAGGCAGTTCTGCCAAACACGGATAAATGGCGTTGGGGCAGGCTCAGGGCCTATCGGCCTGTCACGCCAGTGATTATTATTATTTATATGTAATATAAATAAATAAAGCAAAGCATTTAAACAAAAAAACTTTCTTTGGTGGGGTCAGTTTTTGCCGTTGCTACCATTATTTTGTTTAAGTACATATTTTTTCCTAGATTATTATTTAAAGGCTGACAATTTTTAAGTCCCTCTTGGACTCGAACTCTATCACTTCGAAGAACCTGTACTGGCCGATTTATATTTTTTTCCGAGATTAATATCAAGTAACTGGAAATTAAAAATATACAGAACTGTCATTCTACCGGGAATATTTTACAGTTGCGAAGAAAGTTGGAGTATGACCTTAACAGATGAACATAAATTACGGGTGTTTGAAGTTAAGGCCCCGAGAAAAATATACGGGCCAAAACGGGATGGGATGACTCGAGAATGTAGAAGACTGCATAATAAAGAACTCTACGGAGTCTACGACTCACCTGATATAAGAATGATGAAATCGCGACTACTAAAATTGGGAGGACATGTAGCTCGTACGGGAGAAAAACAAAGACTATATTGCATCTTGATTGAAAAGCCGAAGGGAAAGAGACCGTTGGGAAGATGGAGACGACGTTGGGAGCATAATATTAGAAAGGGTCTTGGAGAAATAAGTGTTTGTAGTTGAAACTGGCTTGATCTTGCCAGGATAGAACCCGATGGCGATCGTTTGCTACTGCGGCGATGAACTTGCGAGTTCCGTAAGCCATAGAGCAGGTACGTAAGTAAGGATAACATCATTTTTCAATACAAAATAAGTTATCAATTTAAACCTCCAATTATTCATTTTAATATTCGGTCAGACTTTATTTAATTATTATTATTGTTGAGCTTATAATTCTCTACTTAAAATAGAGAAAAATATGAAGAATCTCCGTTTTTATAATCGAACAATTGAGATAAAAAAAGAATAGATTAAAAAAATCAAAAGAGACAAACCGCACGGCTCCGGTGCCGCTAGTGTGAACCATCCAATGTTGTGCAATGGCCCGTAAGGAATTTGCGGCTGCCGGACGGTCCCAGCAGCCGCAGTATGTGTGAACCACTCCATTTATTTCAATGACCCATAAGCTTGCGTGAGGCTGCCGCACAGTCGCCATACAGCTCCCGCATCGCATGTGTGAACCGGGGCTAAGAGTTTCCTGTCACCTCTATTTTCTCGGAATAGCTTGTGTGTGTTATTGGATTCATGCACGTAGTAGCCACAGAGTTCTTATTACTTGTTCTCAAGTTTCGTGTGAGTCATCCTAATCGAAGTCCCTTTGCTCCCCCCATCCACACACATGCAGAAAGAAATTAGTAATTGGTGCCTGGCTACGATGCATTCACACGTTCTGAAACAATGAGGATTTCTTATCGCGAAGTCGCCAAAGAAATTAGATACCATTCTGCAGGTTGTAAATTCTACTGTAAAAAAGTTATTGTAATTCTACTGTAAATTCATAGATTGTTATTTTTTAAATAAATATACAAGGTGTATCTTAAGTCTATTTACAGCACTTGTGAGTTGATTAATGACATGAAAACAGACATACGACAAAATGCAGAAAACGACTTCTATTCCTATATATGGACGATAGAAAGTATGGAAAACTGAAGTGTAAGCCCCAAATTTCGAAAGTATTCCTCGCAGGGCTGATGCGGCATTCGATCGTAAACTAAGTAAAACATAGTTCAATCTAAATACGCAACTTGCATCCTTATGCAGTGCGAGGGACACACGAAGGATTCTCCAAAGGAAGCCGTGGAAACTCGAAAATTCCGTAAAACAAATTTACTTCCTCTGGTAAATCCTTATGCATCTATTGCACAAAATCATTAGTTCTACATTTGCATATACGTTTACTTCAGTTACGATGGAATGCCGCATCAGCCCTGCGATGAATACTTTCAATCGCCCATATCTCGGAGCAGAAGCCGTTTTCGTCATTTCGTTACCTGAACTTTTATGTGTTTTCATGCGAGGAATCACCTCCCAGGTATTGGAAACGAGCCGAAGTTTGTAAAGAAATTATGTTTTGTTGGAGGAAATATAGTGTTATTAGTGGTTTTCATTTAAAACATACAAGATTCTTTGTTTTGTGTTCACTTCAGAAAGCCCATAAGAACTATGAATTTTAATTTATATATCAACAAAAGCTAAATAATATAAAATATACAGATCTCATGCAATTGTACAAGACTTCTTTCTGTTTTCTCGATAAACTTTGGAAAATTCATTACGTGATTGTTCTTTACTGTTCTTTGGGGTACTTACGACTTATGTACACTAAACTTACAATAGAAGGAAAAGTTTCTGTTAAGGATAATTTGGATTAAGGGTAAAAGGAAGTCTGATGTCCTGGCTTTTCTGATGTTAGGTTTTTCGTGGTATGATTTATTGATTCAGATAGAGGTGGATTATGGCCAGTTCGGAGTCTGTACTGATTTGTGTAACCAAGTCTTTGTGTTCTAAGCTACTAGTCGATGTTATAAACTGTCTGTTGATAGCTATATGTTATTGGAAACTAACAAGGAAGGGTCACGGTTCTCAAACACAAAAATCCTATTCACACCTAATACTTCGCAAGCAACATAACGATATATGTAGATTACCAAAATTTAAGGTGCCATAGTCCAGGGGGGAGGGGAGCTAGCGGCTCCGGAACTTCGAATGTCACAAAAATGTAGACCTATATAAAGGCATTAGTGACGTTGTAATGGAATATCTTGAGAAGTAATCAAGAAAAAACTTCAACAACATATAACTGACCACAAGTAGCAAAAACTATAAGCAGTGTTGCCATCTAGGAAGCAGTGTTGCCAACGTGGAACAAAGTTACATTTTTAAAATAGCATTATATACCAATTAATGCACAGTGGGAAAGTACTGGCATTAGAAAAGAAAACAGTACAAGTTGATTGCACATTGTTGCAAACTATGGAAGATATATCACACCAACACGATGATTGAAACACTATCGTATCAGCTTTAACAATGTTCTTTTGTTTGTTACTAGTGCCTTTTAAATGCATCTTACTTGATACGTGGTTCCATTTAGTGATGACAATGCTTTCAACATTCCCCAACTCTCTGTAGTATACGCGCTGATTAGCGTTTTGACTGTTATTCCAGAAACCAGCATATTGGCCTGTGCCCCACATATACGTTCTAACCCGACAACTTTCAGCTCATATATCTTCCATAGTTTGCAACACTGTGCAACCAACTTATAGTGTTTTCTTTTCTCTTGCCAGTACTTTTCCACTGTGCATTAAATGGTATATAATGCTATTTTAAAAATTGTAACTTTGTTCTGCATTGGCAACACTGCTTCCTAGATGGCAATACTGCTTATGTTTTTTGTTACTACTTGTGGTCAGTTATATGTTGTGCAAGTTTTATTTTGATTACTTTTCCCGTTTTCAAGATATTCCATTACAATCTCACTACGGCCTTTATATACATTTTTGTGGCATTCAAAGTTCCGGAGCCGCTAGCTCCCCTCCCCCTGGACTATGGCACCTTAAATTTTGGTATTCTACATATATCGTTATGTTGCTTGCGATGTATTATGTGTGAATATAATTTTTGTGTTTGAGAACCGTGACCCTTCCTTGTGAGTTCTATTCTATGTTTTATGCTACGGAGAATTGGGTCTGAATAAAACAATAGTTTTTGCAATACACTTGGTAATTGTTTGTCACCTCTAGATAAAGTTGCAAGGAATATTACTAGATTTTGGATACAACGCAAAAGTTACTTTAGAGTAAGCTAGAGATATCAGGCGTGTGGGCTTGTATTAAACACAGAAAGGCTTCAAATTCAGCAGGTTTACTTTGATACATTTGTTCCACGGCAAAGTTTTGCTTCACAAGTCGTAAGTAATTTTAGCGAGCGGTAGTGGGTGAGTTGGTAGAGCGCTGGCGTCGGATTCGGAAGTTCCGTGGATGGAATCCCGCGACCGGCCATTTTGACTGAAGTTTTCTAGGGTTTTCCTCAATCCTACCATGCGAATGCTGGGATGGTACCTTAACTCAAGGCCATGGACCCTAACCTCCCCATTACTGTCCCAAGCCTTAGGCCAGAGATGCCCGTTAGGTTTAAATAAATTCAAATTCAAATTTCTAAGTAATTATACTTTCTATCACCCTTCTACCACACCTCGTTTGAGCTATGCCTAGTGTCATTATCGTCAATTCTGTTGGTTTGTGGATATGAGTGCCTCTTTGGCGAAAACAACAAGACTAAGTTTTAGTTAAACACAATATCTGTGTATGTTTGGTCTTCCTTTGGAACTTACCTGGAGCACGGAGAATGAACGAATGGTAAATAATTGAAACCGTGTCTAGAAGATGACAGAGAGCACACATTTATGAATTGTTTCAAGGTAAGAACTTCAATGTCTAAGTTATTTTGGCCATCATTTTCGACAACCCATGATTCCATTCTGTCAAATGTTACGAAACAGTTGTGTGTCTTAAATAGCAAGTAAACTAAAAGTAAAATAATAAAATGTTAGTGAAGTTGTTCTAATTAAACCGAAATTTAACTTCGGTACTTCTATTCCGTACACTTTCATCAAGATAGACAATATTACATTAAAACATATTTCCATTACTATTGACGCATTAAGGCAGGCAATGATACGCATAGCTTTCACTATTTCCTATATCCGGTGTAAAATTTTCGTATGAAACGTATAAACTTCTTAAAAGCAAGACTTGCAAGACACTTGCAAGCAAGACCAAGACCAAGACTGGGCCAGCAAGACCAAGACCAAGACCGTAGCGGTCTTGGTCTTGCTTTTGCTCATCACTACTTCCGGGACTCGAATCCGGAACCTTCGAACTGATGGACCAGCGCCGCAGACCGATAGGCCACCCGGCCGACTGGTTATATGCGTGTAGAAAGATTATATTTGTATAGTTCTAAGCCCATAACGTACTGTTGAATTTTATTGATGGCTTTAGACACCTAAGGCTCAGGCCAAGATAAGGGAGGGTAAAGGATTCGGGACAGGGCCTATGTTGAAGGAGTCATCCCTGCATTTGCCTGGTGTACATGTGCAAAAAAATCTAGAAAAACTCAGTAAGGATGGTCGGCCGCTGGAATCGAACCCATGACTTCCCGAATGCTACACCAACACTCTACCACTGAGCTACGGCGGCTCGGTAAGTAATGTGTTGAAAGGACTTGTTAAATAATTAAGAACAATGATGATGATGATGAGTGTTCTGCTCGAAGGTAGATCTTGACTTGAAGATTCCAGAGCTAGGTAAGCCGATGATGATTTACCATTGCCTTTCATCGCATGAAGATCACGTCCTAAGGACGGGACCTGCAGTTTAATGTGGATTCCGAACCACTTGTGTTCCCGGTGGGAATCTAACCAGGAACACCCTGATTACACTATTAAGAATAATAGAAACAAATTTAGCATCGCAACAAAAATAGATAAGAAACGCTTCTTATCGGTCACCCTGGTCGGTAAGAGGAAAACTCGTGAATTCTATATACCTTATATACCTGAAGTCAGACACATTAATGTACTTAATAGATATGACTATTCGTATTGTTTATGATATGAAGTCAAAACGGAACATTTGAAAAGCTAGAAAAAACAACGTCGTTTTTAATAGTTTTGAAACAAAGACTTTTACTCTAAATTTAAATTTATTCTTCTTCATACTCAAATAAATTTTCCGGCATCTTCTAAGCTAACCAGGGAAGCCAGTTTCTTCTTCTTTTTTATCTATATAATGACACTTTCCATAGATGGTAGGACTTAAATATCAAGTTAAAGCCATCCGAACACAAGAGATAATTTTTATGTACATTTTAATGACATACGTCTTGTTTCAATATGTATGTGAAAATTGCCGACTACTAGTGTATGTCCGACGACCCGTGCCCATACCCTATTTTCAATTGTATAATTTTCTTTGTAAATTTATGCAGGTAAACCGTTGGTTGTATAAATTACAGAATTAGTATTTTGTGTGTGTAATATTCATGTCGCTTGTGTTGAATCCCTAATGCTGTATAATATTTTTTTTTAAAAAATAAGTTATGTGGTTTTAAGTATCAACATTATATTGTTTTATTTAACAGGGATTGCATCTTCAGCATAGGCCCTGGCTACGGGTTACCTGAATCATTTACCCTCTCCTATCCCGGCCTGAACGTTAGATGCCTAAAGGCCATAAATAAAAATGAAACTTTAACAGCAAAAAACCTTTTTTGAGTAAAAAATAATATTTATCAAGAACGTTTTATATAAGTGATTTTTTATATTAAATTATAAATAATATTGATCAATTTAATTAGGAATCGTTTGTATCTTACTTGTTGAACTTAACTAAGGTGAAGTCTATTGCGAATTCACAATTAGAAATATCGTGCGTGGCACATACAAATGATATAATACCAGGCAGTGCACGCCTCGCTGTTTCATCCCTGGAAAACAGAGAAACAGTTGAATGTTCAACTTGCGACACGCTGGAAATTAAAACGCAGACGGTGGTGCAATTTCTGCATCAAGTGGAGTTTTATAACTCTTATGATATAAACCGATTTTTCACATGTAAAATTAATAACAGATACACATAATGCAAGTGCAGCTTACACGAAGCAAATGAAAGATTAGCGCAATGGTTGGTAGCCGTGAATTAGCTGTGTCACGAAAGGATGCAGCAGTCATTCAATGTAAACGCAGTTATACAGAAAGAGGCAACTTTGATTCATGAATGAACACAGTTATTCAGTGGAACTGTGATAGTTGGAAAATTGAAAAGCCCCCACAATGATTGCGTAACGGATTTCACGTTATTTCCAAAAATTCTGTGATGGAAAGTCGATAAATGTTTTAAACAATATTTAACACACACTTATTCATAAAAATATGTACATATACACAGCCGGATATAGTGGGTGCAACATCGCGACAGCTTATGACGGATGCAATAACCATAGCCGGATGTAAATATATATATATACGAAGACTGGTTAAAATAACGCAAATCAAAATTTTTAAACACATCTGAACAAAACTTTGCGCAATTTCTTTATTTGACAAATGAAGAACATAGATAACATGCAAAAACAAATATTTGACCCATGTATACAAGGATTGCAAAGCAAGAACAGCAAATCTTCATTTTTCAGCATATTTTAAGAAAGCTTTCCGCATCTTCTTAATTTTCCAAGACAAAAACCATGGATTACGTCCGAAACAAACATATTTTTAAAAAAATGAAAATCTATACGAGGTTTGCTCAAAATACGCAAATTCAAACTTTTCAAAATAGAACAACTTTGCATACTTTAATAGTTCGACAATGGAAGAAAAAACATGAAGTACATCCGAAACCAAATTTTTCACCTATATATATAAGAGTTGGAAAAAACGCAAATCTACACTTGCAACATATCTTAACGAAACTTTGCACATGTTCATATTTTGACATAACAAAAACATAGACTACTCCCGAAACTAAACTTTGACCGATATATACGAGGTTTGGTCGAAATTAGACGAATCCAGATTTTTTTAACATAGCTGAACAAGCTTTGCACAACTTCCTAATTTTACAAGAGGAAGAACATAGTCACAGTTCGAAACGGTGAACGAAAGAAAAAAAAAACTAAAAGCTTTCGGATGAATCATTAGTAATAGTTAAGTATAAAATGTTTAAATAGATCCAAATATCCACATCGGCTAGGTAATTTATATATAGAAAATCGTTACTAAAATTCAATGCAACAATTATTAATCAATAACCGAAATTTGCTGGGTAAAAGTAAAATGTACACCAACAGAACAACCGAAGGTAACAAATAACTCGTACGCCCTTTCACAAGCCCCTTCAAAAACCACATACGCAAAGCGAAAATAAGAGTTTTTAATTTAATTTAATACGATAGAAAGCACATGCCCAATACGAAAAATTGAGTTCTTGAAACTCAAATGCAATTGGAAACACTCACAAATGAAACCAAAACAAATAAAATGAAATGGAAACAAATAAAATCAAACGAAAACAAAAAAAAAATCAAACTTGATAAAACATAATTAGAATGTGAACAAATTTAAATAACAACTGGCATGTCCTGCGATATGTTCTGGACGTACCTTTACGGAGAAGATGCTCAAATTGGCTTTCACCCTGCTGATGGCAAATACGAATAAGCGAAGGGAACTTCTGCGCACATTCCTTAACATTGCAGGTGTTATTTCTCCAGAGGCTCTCCTGATGCTCTCCTGAGGCTCTATTAGTGTATAGTGTAGACTTGAGATGTCCCCAGAGAAAATAGTCTAATGTTGTAAGGTCTGGCGATCTAGGCGGCCATTCAACTGGACCCCGTCTACCAATCCAACGTTCAGGAAGAACTTCACCCTGCAAGAACTTCAACTGGACCATGGAACCTTGTCACCATTTAGCCTATCATGATAGACTAAACTCACTAGAAATGACAAAATGAGTATTAAATTCACAAAACATAATGTATCAACCGAAATGACTTAATATTGAAAAGAACAAGGAACGTTCATGTGTATGCCAAATCTAGTTGATAGAACGTACATAATATCCTGCAGGGATATCATCATATGATTCTCTCTGAATTCGTAAGGTTGAATATGACACCTTAAAATGTTGAAATCGAAATTGGGAAAGACGGAATTGGTATGCAGATCCAACAGCAAGAATTCAAATAAATAAATAAATTCAAATCCAAAATGTATTAAATGAATGCATTGTACTTCTCACAGGAGTGATGTTTTTGCGATATGCGTTGTTATGCTTTAGCAATAAGCTACTATTCTGATGGTATCATAATTTTACAATATTTGTTCAATGTTTCTTTAATCAGAGTGAATGGAAGCGTGGGCGCGGCGAATGAATGTGCGCTGAATGTTGTCGAACATTTTGGGCGCATCTCGAATTACTTGGAATCCGTCGTGGTTACGTTGTTGCAGATAATGTAGATCACGAACCACCATTAAATACACAATAACTTTCAAATGTATCCACAAGTAGAAATCCATTGGAGTTAAGTCTAGTGAACGAGCTGGCCAAGAAGTTGGGCCACCCCTTCCTATCTATCATTACTGAAATACGTCATTTAAATGTCTTGGAACTGGTCCACTGAAATGATGTGGAGCTCCATCGTGTATAAACCGCAGATGACGTCGAACATCATCTAGTAGAATCGGACGTTCTCGTTGCAGGAATTCTAGATAGATTTCGCGCGGTTGAGCGATGTGAAACAAAAATGATCCTAAGAGGTTGTTCTCTATCATACCGGCCCAGACATTGACAGAAAATTATCTTTAGTTATTTTGGACGACAATTTGATGTGAGTTCTCCTCTGCCCATACGTGCTGTTTGTGAATATTGATTATGCCATCCCTTGTGAAACAAGACTCAGCTGTAAACAGAATTAATAAAATAAATGCGGGATCGTCTGTAACTTGCCTCACAAACCACTCACAAAAGTTTCATCGCGTGAGATAGTCAGTTCTTTCGAGAGAATGAACGTGTTGTAAATGCCAAGTATATAGCAGTTGATCGTCAAATAGACGCCAAATGAATTTTGGTGCAACGTCTTCTCTGGCAACAACTCTTCGTATACTGATTTCCGGATGTTCGTCTACTACGTTAACTACTTGTTCCTCTTATTCAGTTTGGAGCAAATTTCTATGTCTTCCACAGTCCCACATTGCACTAAAGCTACAAGTTTCCCTAATATGCCTATCAGAGGCAATAAATGTACTTACATTTGGAACCAGGCGATTTGGAAAATATTCTTGATACAGACGTTGCACAACCAAGGCCATACATTAAATGCATATCGGCCATTTCACTAAATGAATACACCATTTTTAGTATAACGCACAAACTATCAATTTGACTCAAAGTCTTCTAGCTGTAAACCGCCACGGGGAGAGTAAGTATTTTCGAACGCGCATTAGAGACGAAATTGGTATTGAAATACGTGTATTCGTGCAGTAGCTTAAGTGAAGCACAGTAATAGTTAAATTTCGTCTGCTTCTAGTGATGTCTGCAGACAATGTTTCATTCTTTGCCAATCGCGAATTACAAGCATAGTGTTCCACAAACAAGATTCTCTGATTTCCTTACTTGCAGCTAAGAATATAATGTCAAAGGTTCTTTTCTACTGTTTGTTTCACGTTCATATCTATGTGTGTATTTATAAGTGAGGAGAGGAGACAAAATAATAAGATCATTAGAATGTGCCCTCTTAAAGCCACTAAGACGATAATAATAAAATTTGTATTATTATTATTTTAATATTATCCACACCTGAAGGATTCACATAATTACTTATGCACGGTGATGTCCCTCGGGGAACTTTCTCTAGTGGAATGGAATGGGAAAGGTAGCGGTCAGTGCCTCTGTTCAATGTATTGCCCCGGTATTCGCATTATGGGACAGGGAATACATGAACATTCTGAACACCTTATGTTCACCCTGAGCAGGATACAAACACGAACCGTTTCCCGTGTGCTTACTTCATGTCTCGGATCGTAGCTACTAGTCGCCACCACGCCGTTACGTTATTGTTTTATAATCAAAGTTCAGTAGGATAGCAAACTGCAATTGAACTCTTGCTGCCGGATCTGCATACCAATTCCGTCTTTCCCAATTTCGAATTCAACATTTTAAGGTCATATTCAACCTTACGAATTCAGAGAGAATCATTTGATGATATCACCTCAAGAGATTATGTACGTTCTACCACCTAGATTTGGCGTACACATGAACGTTCCTTGTTCTTTTCAATGTTATGCCATTTCAGTTGATACATTACGTTTTGTGAATTTCATCCTCAATTTGTCATTTCTAGTGCTTTTATCAATGATGATAGGACGATTTTTTGTTCCAAGGTGTACAGTTCGAAATTGTGACAAGGTTCCATGGCCCAGCCGCGATTCTTCACCGAAGCATCGTGACCCGCACAAATTCCACCCGACCAACCGGATAATCTGTTGTTCACAAAATCATCGTCATTCCACTGATAAATGACTAATTGTCTTTTTTGGAAGCAATATTCTAACTGTTGATTGAATTATTATTGTTGTTCGTACTCCTGACAGTTATGTAATCCGGCATGATTTTTAAAAATCAATCCTCATAACAAATCTACTTGAGATATAGACATGCGGTAAACGAATTAGTGTTACCTGTCTAGATATCGTCTCATTTATGCAGTTTTTGCGACCCTACTTTACTTGGAAGAATTTTTGGGAATTCCCTTTTTTCTTTGAGGAATCCCTTGCGCCCTGCTTGGAGGATATACATCATATATACATCTTTGGAAGCCCGGGTAAAAAAAAATGTATTGTATGGGCGGTAGCAACACTAAGGATAGCCCGGTTGTGACTTTCTATAATATTTTCTGAACCGCCTACTCTCTGATTATTCTTATGCGGCATAATCAGCTTTTAAGTTCATTTTCCCACGCTTTCGGCAGCCTATAGCTCCGAAAGTACTGATTATTCGACATAGATTTTTCAACTTGTTCTTAGTTCGATCTCAGGTACTTACCCTTCAATTTCTGTACGTATTGAGGGAGCACCCTATATATACCCAATAACCTCCAATATTTCCTAATAGCAACAGGAACTTTGAAATAACAGACAAACATGATTTAATACAGAAACATGATATTAACGAATTGAATAGATTACGGAGATGATTTTAATTCAACTGAAGTCGCTGAAATATAGTCATTGACCTGAACAACGACCGTCTGTAACTATACTTCCTCAGACCTAACCAACGATTGTGTTAACAAGTATTTAGGAAAGGATACCATGCTAGAGTATAATTTGTGTTCAATGTATTAAGATTTCGAGTTAGAATTTGACCATAAATGTGTAGAGATATGTAAGGAAATGCTTTTACTATATATGCGGCATGTAATAACTTCTCCATACGTTTATGAGTAAATATATAAAACATGTACCAATTTCCACACCGATTCTATCGAAGTGTTGCGTAAATTTTGCACAAAGTATAAAAGTTGGTAACATATCTTAATTCGTAAGGCTTTTGTGGCCTTAGGTCTTTATACTGGAATCGAAGGATTAGTGCTATAAAGAAACGAAAAGCGAGAGGTTTATAGAAACATTGTTTACGTTTCATTTTAGGAAAGAAGCTAGACTCAGTAGCGCTTTTGACTCACGCCAGAATTTTTGTTGAAGTCTTTCTTGCTGCTAACCCTCGTTAGCCTGTTCACTGCTACAAAGTCTGATAATATAAGTACGAGTACTGTGATTGCTGAACTCGTGTCTCAAAACGAGAGGTCGTAACTGAATAATGTTCCACAGTATTTCACTACATTTTCGGTTCTTCTTTCTTCCGTTTTGGGAAAGAGAGGTGTTTGGAAACTACACGGGTCAGCAGATTTCCAGAAGATTATGATAGCCCATAAAGTTTAAGGGCCTTGTTTTCAACGAAGCCTCGCGGAAGAGTCTTTTGCGCTATTAACATATTTACTGTTGTTTCATTACATACAATTATTATATAACAGGCGTTACGTACTGTTTGTTATGTAGCTTTCTGCATATATTGCTGTTAATATTGTATATGTATGATATTTACGTAACAGCGTCGGCGTGTAATAATCACGCGATGGAGAATTGTTCCTGTGAATGTAGTTATGTGCTATGTATGTGTGCTGTTATGAATAAATCATTCTGGTACCAGGGTCGATGCATGGGAGGCCTTACATGGCCCTACCGAAATAAAATCGTATATATCTAAAAGTTTATGCTAAATTTGTTGGTCACTGCATAGCATATGTTGATCCTCCGTATCAATAAAATGTGGCACCATCACTTGTTCGCAAACTAATGTTTGGTAATATAAAATAGGAGATAGATAATGTTTGTTGTTTCACTTTCACCACCATCACCATAACAATATAATATGCCATATATATTAATAATTATATATATATAAACATTTCACCAAATAATATAAAAATATTATATGAAACAAGATAAATATAAAAGTAAGCAAAAACTGTATAGTGACTTCGATGCTCCACTAAGGGACGCCATATAACATTTTGCACTCTGATGAGGGGAAAATCGGTAGAAGGCTGCTGGTTCTCCTGGTTTTGTCCTGTATACTACGTTGAGCTAGTTTGATGATGGGGTTCGTTGTTTTCTTCACCTGCATGCCCTAGTTATGGATCCGTTAGAGTATAATAGAAATGTGTGTCCCTTTAAATCGAACGAGGCGACCATGGCTGCTTGGTGACATCGGCTTGTTTGTGAGTCTTTTGGAAATGTGAGCTTGATATAAGGGAAATGTGTGAAAGATATAGGGGTTTGAAAGTGCTTTAGTGTTTAGAATTTTAATAGTGATTTTCTCTTTTGCTTCAAGAGAGATTTCTTTAGAAAAATATAGGTGTGGCAAATATGTTAAAATAATGGTTTTACAAGGAGAAAGTTCGTTATTATGAATATGTATGGCAATTAGCGTTCCGTATAAGTGGGAATTTTCGTCTACACAGTTATTAGAAGGAATATCTTAATATGCTGTTCTTGTGAAAAAGTATCGGGTAAAGTGATAGAATTGAAAGCTGTGCCTACATGCTCAATTTGAGATCGTATTAACTTATTATTTCAACACCATATCAATTTACAAAGTCCCATAAATATAAAGGATAATGTAATTAGTACCAGTATACTATGCCAGGCATATATACAAGGTCATTAGTGCGATTTTAGACATCGTTTTCCGAAATTAAAAGAAAAGAGCAAAAGTACTTAATGACTACTCTTTCATAGTGTTTTAATTCGTTTAGACATTATGTTGACTGTGCAGCCTAACGCTATGGATACTGTAAAGAGGAGTTCTACTACAATTATGAAATTATTAATATATTAGTAATCGAACTCTAAAGGTTGTATAATTTCGATCTAATGACAATATGCATGTCAGTATGCGATGTTACTGCTAGGCCTTGTTTTGGTGAAAGTAGCTCAAATTTGAGGTAGAATTATCTCCGGAAATTCATTAGGAATAAATGCTTTATAAGTTACTAGTTCTTGTATGGGTACAGCTATTAGAAATACGCATTCCATTTTGATACTCTTTTACACTTGAAGAGAAAAGGAAAGAAGCAAGTTTTAGCGTTTAATGAGAAAGTGTTGTCTAGATATTTCCTTAAATATATGTATAAAACTTAATATGTAAGAAAAAGTGTGAGCAAAGTCTCGTGCTAAATATTACTTCTATACTACCATCTATATACTAATAATGCAGTGATAACATTTTTATGCTATTTGCGGCCATTCGCTTATACACGTGTTATGTGAGAATGCTCTCAGAAGTATCATGTTACTATCGACCGTGATGCTTATTAATTGCAAGCTTTACTTGTTTTGTGGGTACGGAATGGCGGACCTCAATACTAAGTTTATTTTAAGGTGAATGTACTTCGTAAATACACTTTCATATTCAAGTATTTTTTCTTCAGAGTGTTTATATTTGTATATTGGAACACACATCGTCAATTGTGTTTGCATGAACGTATCACATAGTTACATAACGGAAAGGAAAAGAAAAAAGCAATATACCTATGTCGGCAACTCCTTCACCTTAATCTACTATTATATATACGTTAACCGTACTACTTTGTTTAAAAGAAAGAATCTCAGCATTTTAACTCGTATGGAGCACTTATATAACTAAAAACTATAAAGATAGATATTGGGTCGCCAGCGATACAATAAACTGTACTATCCGTAGCAATACTTATATAAAAGAGGAGATAACTACACTTA
The DNA here is from genome assembly GCA_022664845.1 of Lepisma saccharinum. NCBI lineage: Eukaryota > Metazoa > Arthropoda > Insecta > Zygentoma > Lepismatidae > Lepisma > Lepisma saccharinum. The sequence continues at coordinate 23,700 of JAGDQP010013067.1, read as the reverse complement.
GCTAAAATATCTTACCAAATTGGAGCTTTTTCAAAATAAATGTTTATATAAAAATGTATTTCTGTGGACTAAAGAAAAGAAGCAAACTTAACATGGACTTCGCTCTATATGTAAAAAGAATATCTAACGTAGAAACATATTTCTCTTAAAATTGTGGGTATTCTTTAAAGTAAAATAAAGAAAAGTACTTTCAGTCGGGTCGATAAGTGATTCAAAATGATGGGCGAAATATGGACAGCATGATATTTCCTCCAATGCTTAGTCAATTAAGTATTCCTTTAAGGTCGGGAATAGCTCGAATGTTTTTCGAATCACCACTCTAAAGGACCAGACGCATTAAAAAGCGTCCATAGTTGGCGGGATACTACTAATTTCGTTTCACCATCGTTTGTTGTTTTTCTCTAAAAAATAGAAGAAATTGCTTTTTTATTCGTCTGTTGTTGTACTTTCGAAACCCTACTGCTCTAAATAATGTATTAGTTGGTAGTAAGGACGTACGTAACCTTTGAATAGCAACATCTTCTATAATCCAATTTCCACGTGTATTCCTAATCTTAATCTGGTATGTGTTGTTGTGAAGCTTCTTTAAAATAGTGTCTGGAATTTGAAATGGGGAAGTAAAAGCTTTAGCATCTCCCTTCTTGAAGGATGGGTTGTAAACGAGAATTGATTGACCGACTTGATATTCGTGTTGTCAGTGTCTTTTATCTTAGAATTTCTTCTGTTTCTCATGGTCAAGTTGAAGGTCCTTGGCTACTAATTGTTTTGCGTGTTGCATATTTCGAACGCAAGTAATGTTATCTGTTTTTTCACAAACCATGTCAAATTTACTGTTTGCTGTACCTCTTCGTTGGAAACCTAGCGCTATGTAATTAGCAGAGTAACCCATCGTAGGTCTTATGCTTTGGTTGATACAATACACGTAAATGTCAAGGTAAATATCCCAAGTACGAAGGTCATTTCCTTGTTCTGACATTTTTGTTTTAATCATCGTTTCAATCAGATTATGAGTAGCCTGAATGATCCCTGTTGCGCTGTGTTGGTGCCCCATGAATTTATCTGGAGCCATTCGCATTAAATTACATTGATTTATGTAGTGGGCATTGCGAAATGACATGTTCATGTCACTTTTCAAAGTTAAATATACTCCAAATCGCAGTGTTATTTCCTTACAAATAAAGTTGCAAACTGTTTTAGCACTAATGTCCGGTACTGAATGAAATATTAAGTAACGACTACCTTCGCATATAGCTGAGAGGACATGATTATTGCCGCTGTAAGCCTTGGGATAAATTTCGCTCTAGTCCATTTGATAGGAGGTAAAAGAGGGGTACCTCTATGTGTAATAGCTCTCTTGTGGCAGATGAGTAACTGTTTTGTTCTTCTTGTAAACTGTATATTGGTGAATGCGAGCTGATTGATATTGTTTCAAGTTTTTATGATAATACTTTCTGAAAACTGAACGATAGGGTTTCCTATCACCTCAGTGGTTAGGAGTCCTGGTGCAATGAATGGATTCAAACTAAATGGATATCAGATTTTCTGGTATACAAAGCTTTTTTGTATTAAGTGTGTTATTGCTTCCTGTATATAATGATGTCTGCCAGTTTGAAGTACTTGCTGTTATTCAAAATCTTTCCGTCGGTTTCTGTTTGGGTTTCTCCAGGGTTTCTATAATTTCCTCAAAAATGGGATCTTCTCGTTAATCAGATCTAATATTAAAATCTTCGAACAGAACACCAATAAACTGAGATTGGTTGTTGTTTTAATTTTCTTCTTTTTGTAGATGGTCAGTTCCGTGCGTCTATATGTTTATCCGTGTCATTTCTTCTTTGTTCTTTATGTTCTTCATTTGTAATTGTGGCTATTTTAAGTGGAATATCTTATAAACTATCAGTTTCCATAGCTTGTGGATCATCGTGGTTCGTGTTACGCGTGAAAACATCAATCTAATTTAAATGTGTCGGGCAGAGCCGTAGCGTTAAATTGAATTCACCTAGGAAGTTAAATGACCTTTCGATTTGGCCGTGTGGATCCTTGGCTGTTTTTGCTTTACTCAAGGCTATATTATCAGTGTATAGCTAAATATGAATTACTAAAGGAATCTAAAAAAAATCCTTTACAGGTGTAGACGGATGAATCTCGCGCTCGTAGGAGTCTAGTTTCTTCTAAGAATCTGTATAACACCTTGAGGAAAATCCTAATGGCCTCCATCGCTTTCTGATGAGATCTTGTTGAAAACCCGTCGGCAAATGAATTTTGAGAAGCATCAAAATACTTCAGTGTTCCATTGCGAGAAAATTTACTATTAATTGCTTTAAAGCCAAAAAACTTTCTTGCTGAGATGGCAACGATGTAAAGCGGGTTCCCTTTTTCGTTAACGTGAACAGGGGAAACTAATTCTGCACAATTTGGAATTTGGCCTCTTGCAAAATCACATAACCCTAACTATTTGCGGAGTAACTTTACGCCTTTGGGTGGCATAAAGTTACCAATCGCTGATCGAATTTTCCTGTAATTCCTTGCTTGCTAACGTCAAACCCAAATATGGTTAAATCCAAAAGAAAAAAAATATTTCGGTATGGACAAACGAATTCTAAGTTCTCGAAATTTTAGAAACAGTTTTGGAACTGCTTCTAACACTTTAAAAAGTCAACCCTACTCAATAACATATTGTCCTCATAGTAACTAACAATTTCTTAATCTAGATCTTTTGTAAGCCTATTAATAACAGAACTATGTGGTGAACTTAGGAACAATAAACCCATGGACTTTCGAGTCAAAATAAAGGATCCGATAGAAAAAATATTTAAACCAACGTATTTCTGTGATTTCTCATCAACTTCAACAAAATTAAATGCATTGTTAATGTCGAAATTCACCATATATCTGCATTTTCTTAATTTATACAGTACAGATTCCATGCTAACTTGTATAATTGCTTGTTTGTGTATATAAATATTTAAAGTGCGCATGTCAGCACACATTCTAAATGAGCCTAATGGTTTCTTAACGATTA
>JAGDQP010013067.1:0-20581 GCA_022664845.1 Lepisma saccharinum | reverse complement strand
CACACTATCTCGATACAAGTCTTCAATCTGAGCCTTAATATTAGGCAGTGTGTTAAGTGGTACTTATTTTGAGGTTTTTGCAAATGATTTAATGTTCTTTTGTACGTGTAATTTCTGTTTAATTTACACAAGCAGTCAGTTTATTTTACTATGGTCTACTTGGTGTGCCTCAATCTAGTGGTGTATTAATAAGACAAATATTGGCAATATTTTCTCAAATGTAAAAATAGTTCATAGTTAAGATGTTTGCTTCCAAAATAATCATTAAAGTTACATGCGTTCAATTCCTGGTTGTGATAATATTACTTTTCCTGTTGGTTAATAATATAGTAGTAAATTATATTTATGAAATGACTGAATTATAGAATGTACCAACAAACAGGCAAATTGCTACAGTAGACACAGAATGAAGCCACTGGGAGGTCGAAATGTAGAACACAGTTTACTGTATATCGTTGGGGGAGGGTTCAACAAGCTGTATACGAAATAGGAAGTAATAGATACGGATTTCAAGAAAAAAAGGCACAATGTCTACGCGTGAAAGTGAACGAAAGCAATAATAATGTTTTCGTGCCTGGTGGCTGAATGGCAAAGATAGTCGACTGCCGAACGTGAGGTCGTGGGTTGAATTACTTTTTCTGTGGAATATTCAATGCTGAAGTGGCATTGTGTATCCATCATACTGGAACTCAGTAATTATTGTGGGAAATGAGAAGGGCGAAAACATGTTGATATACACTTGCGTGCAAACGAGGATGCAAAATAATGTCCTAGATAGGTGTTCCTACATATAGATGGTGCAAGACAAAAAGCTATAGAAACAAATACAGATAAAAATGTGTTTAATAATGGACACGTCGAGGGACAACAAAAAAGTGCAAGCAAAAGCATGCATTAGAGTACAAGCACTTAATAAATAACGAGCGTGCACAATGTATGCATGATTGGACAACACCTTGTGGAAAGCAATGCTTCACAAGGGTGCAAAATGTTCCAGGATGCTTGTCGTAGTAGTCACTAGCATGCCATGAGTGAAGTAGGAAAGGCTTTAACACAGGATTCGTAAATTCGTTACATATTAACCCGAGAATGCGCTAGATGTTTTCACCTCAGTACAGAACGAAATAAATATCGTGTGCTAGTATGTAGAAATAGATCATAGGATAGAATGACTTGAAGATTCTAAAAAAGAGCTGTCCAGTGGTTGCATATGGTGCGTAGCACGTGGGGAAATATTAGTACCAAACTTGTTCCCCAAACATGGTATTTGTTTCGCGATTACTGGATATCAACTCGTATACAAAACTGTTTCAACAATCAGAAAAAAAATGAATTAGGGGTCAACGGTGGGATTTGGACAAAATACCCACGCTCCGAAGTCGGCTGTTTTAAACACTTGCCCACAACACTAGTATATCAACCAGTACTCTTATATTTTTGGAATGCTGTCTTAGGACTTAAGGCATTGGGTAGCTGCTTGTAAGGCACTGTGTTTACATCAGACCAAATTTTAATTTCTCTTACTCTTTTCATTGATATGCATATTGCATTTCTTACATACTACATTGAACAAATATTAGCCTTTTTATATTAATACATTTTCATTATTTTATTGCGTCGTTTTCGTGTTCAGAAGATAAAATCTTTAATGAACAGATGGCATTTCACCTAAAAAAATGTCTACATTCCCATTGAAAAGGGCTACCATAAATCCCATCGTTCCAGAACGGAAACTTTTCATATTTTAACTTATGAAAATTCACTCTAAAACAGTGATCCTTCTTTATTTGCTCTTTTGATTTATTGTGTAGACACGAGATAAAACTTTTGCCATTCTTCAAAGTTCTAATGTAAACATTGCTTCATAACCTCAAATTGAGTTGCATTTGCTCTTGTAGGATTTTTTATCATTGTATTACTGTGTCTGATAGACTGTGGTATGATCAGGGATTCCGCCATCATTTTCAGTTTGGGGGTTGTAAAGTTAAAATTGGGTGGGTTTAAGTGGCATAAGTAAAATATTTGTTAATGTGAATATACAGTATCTCAATCTACACAAAAATGGATGTATGTTCCAGCATAGCTCTAGAACACTGGTCGCTTGCAGTCTTTTAATAAAATAGGTAAATTTAATTGTGTTATTAAATATGAATTGATTTAAAATATTATTTATTAGATTAAGAGAACGAATGCCATCTAACCCAAAACAACTAAGCTCTTCAATCAGTTCGGAATTAATTTACTAAATAGAAGAAGTGTTCATATATTGAAATAACAGGTAATTACGGAGCAACCAATCAACATAGAAAATCCATATCTCATATGCTGTCATTATATCTGAAAAGACTTTTTTAAAATTAAAATTGATACAGACGGAGGCTAAGCAACTGTATACATATATTCATATACAATCTTTGCATCTACATACATTATATGATATATCTGATTGACTTAAACATTTAAAGCTTCGGTTCATTCTCAAATGTCTGTGCAATTGATTCAGTAATAACTATCTATGTAAACAGCATAAATGATTGGATTATACTGTATGTAGCAGGTGTAGAAAGGTATAGAACCATGATTGAAAGCAAGAAGCAGGAGGCGTGAGAAGCACTCATTTATATCCATTTGTGACTTCCCTGTCATATTATCAAAATCAATAAATAAAATAAAATATCACAGAACATAAACTAACCATCAAGTAGCACTTTCATTTTCTCTTTGTAATTAAAATAAAATTGAAAGCAAACTATTAGATATATCTGACAAACAAATAATTTAAATGTTCAATGTATCTTTGTAGTCAAATGTGATTAAAACAATAACCAGTGTATTATTTTGATTTTCTCACAGAATACTTCTCAAACCAGTCAGATCTAACTGCAAGTTGAACTTGAAATGCCTGTAACATATATTCAAGTAACACAAAATAAACCATTATCATCCGATGTAGCCATTGATATAGACAATCTCGAAACAGAATATATTAAGAAGCAAGTGGATTACTTTAAGCAAGAAGATAATGCAAACAAATCACCGAAAAAGCATTTCAGACAAGCAATCAATGTTTGTAAAGAATTTTGTGAACGCTCTACCTTACATGGGCTGCAGTACGTTGGAGATGAAAACATCAATTTTCTTGAAAGGTAAGTGGTAAATTATTGAAATCCATGTGCACTTTGGAAATATACAACTATGAATGCTGTGTAGTTGAACACAAATTATTTCTTATTATTAAAAAAACGCGTGTGATAAACATATATGTCTCTCTCCGTTCCTCCCTCTCTTCCACGTAACAAAAGTCAGCAAACAGCATCCGTACAGAATTGTTCCAATTGTAAATTAATTAGTTAAGATAAAATAAAAGAAAACAACCTGGATCAAACAGTATACAGAGGGTGTTGCAGCTTGGAAAAAATGTTACACACAATGGAAAGGATGACGCATGTAGATCTGTCACACAAAGACAAAGAAAATGGAAATTGTTAAAGAAATAGTTGTTGTGGAGGGGAAATTGAAACCAAGCACATAAAATTAATGAAACAAACGTAGTAATTGAACAAAAGGAACTAGGATAGTAACGAACTGCTATCCAGAATTGGAATAGTAGGACTGGAGTGACTTTGCATGTTATATTGTTTGAGACAAGTTCGAACATGTTGACATTAGGTTTATAAACCCATTCAAAAACACCCAAAGTGACGAACAAAGTTGGCAACCAGATTAAATGCTCATAATTTCAACTGAAACAGGAGAGTTCACTGACACATCTAGCATGAGGCCAAAGGGGAAGATAATACTATGGGTGAGCGCGCTTCCGGTCATAAATTCAATGATTCAATAACTGTAATGCATAGTTTCACAGAAAGTTGATCTTTTTGGAATAATGTAAATATAAAATAATAGTTTTCTGCAATTAAACCGATATTGTAAAATCCTTATCTGTTTAACGAGAAGGAAATTATTTATTTTAGTTTAGAAGAAATAAACAGCATGGAAAGCCGTGAATTACCAGACTCTAAAAAGTAAATGTGGCTTGCTAGTTGATCAGACTGCGTTCATATCGTGCCAGGAGTATTGACAGACAAAGTTAAGTTTATAAGGTTGAAAATAAATATATGAGGCAAGTTCGAATTAAAGCGGAGGCATATTTTTTTCTTTTTTCATTGTAGAGATACGCTGAAGTAAATATATACTAAAATGGAACGAAAATATTAAATTTAAACTTACCTTTGCAAAAAAGATAAAAACCGAAAAGATGCTCAATGCTGTACACTCAAATATAAGAACTGAAACTGAACAACTCTAAAGGTAATAAAATTGGTTCTAGAATCCATGATGACGGCCTGAAATTGAATATGGCCGTCGCTTGTACTGGCAGATTTTACATTTTGCGTTGTAGACTGGAAACGGCTGAAGCTAATGGGATCACTCTTCTTGCCGAAATTATTTAGAAAAATTTAATTTTTAAAATAACATTTGTTTTTAGGATGATTGGTTAACATTGTATATATGTTTAAAACATTAAATTTAAACCAGTTAATTGCAGTTTAACCTGTGTAAACTGCAATTTTCTAGATTATAGGTCATCCTTCAAATACCAGAGTAAAGTTCTTCTTACTTGATTATTGACCTTCCTGACCTGAATGTATTTTTGTCAATTCTGAAGTATTGTTATCGTTAGAAGATCTTTCATAAAGTTTTTTTCTTACATAAGAATCTAACAATTTATATCTCAAAATAAGTTTTCCAATACTGCTAGGTGTTTCTTTGTGACGAAACATCTTTGGTATAAATACTAAACATCTTTCGCATTTATTTTATCAGTGGAGCTATTTTTAGTAAACTCTATGCACAAATTGCAAATGTTTTGCTGATCGTAGTGATAGTTGTTTTTTGCAAATCTTTCAGTTGTGGAATGCACGATAAGAGAAGTGATCTCCTAGCATCATTATTATTCGCTAGTACATTGAATAGAATGATTTCATCTGAATCCGCCTGACAGTCTCATATAGTAGTTTGTGTTCTCTTATGCCTCTATAGTATTGCTTTACTTTAAAACTGAAAGCAGCTCCATAAAAAAGTTACCCTATATTAATATGTCTTCAGCTCCAATTCCTTCTAAGTACTGACCCATAACCAGTAACCACAGATAGCGGGGTGTAAATCTCCAATTCTTATAATCAAGAAGTCAAACTCCCTTCATTGAAGCTGAATAGACTTCAAGATGGCGTATACTTGCATATCCACTGAAAGTACACCATACTGTTGTTACAATTGTATGTAATGCCCTTAAAATGTACAATCCCCGTTGGCACTACATCTTGGTTGAAGGTGATTCTGGAAGCATCGAGCAAAAGCCAATGTTTGACACTGGCGATTTTGCGTCGATATAACCTGATTAAATTGTGCCCAATTCGGAGCAGTAGGTTTCGCTGACGCATATCTCACATGATTCGTATCTAAATTTAATAGGCATAATATCTACAGAAAGTCAAGATTATGTTATATTGAGACGCAATGTGCTTACTTCTATACTTCCCTTCAAGCAATGGCTCTTACTTATCAGAATGGGGTCTTGATCATCTTACAAGGGCGAATTGCATTCAGCCAACGGACTGAGATCTGTGCTTGCTAACTGTTGTGTAGTGGATGGAACATTAGCATTTAATGGTTGGTACACAACCGTTGTTGTGATATGTGTATTCTTTTTGCCATCTTCCTTCCTTAAAATCGTCGTTATCTATATTACCTGAAAATATCAGCTGCGGCTCATTTGTTCATGGAACTAAACATCTACAGATTGACCTGCTATAAGGATGTATTTTGCCATATGCACTTCCAGTCGTTCCCGCTCTGTGTAGCTCATCAAATGACCCAGGCAGTTAAGAAGCGAAAGAGAAGCTTTATGATACACACTTTGGGCGAGTAATAGGTGTTTTGGTGTGTTGTTACAATTTTCCCCTGGATAGTATACGCCAAAACATAGAACTCTACTTCCTTAGCATATATTTTGATATGTTACTTGAGGTGCATTACAGTTCTCTAAGAGAAACGTTCCATGGCGGTGGGTGAGCATGTTGCAGGTCATTCTTCGATTAAGAGCTGTCGATATCGTTCTTTTGACACTCGTATTCCTTCTGATTTATCTCTTCAAACAATTTCTAGGTTACCTCTTTTATTACATTTATGTCTGACATTTGTCGCATACGTTTCAATGTATCACTGATAGGAATATCAAGTCCAAAGACAAGAGACTTAGATTTGTTCTGCGGATGGAGGAATAAGATTTGCTCACCGTAATGATCAACAAATAGTTTCTTTGTGAGTTTGTTGTCCAATCGGCTGTTCATTGACTCCTCTTCATCTGCAGTAGTGGATATCAAATCTTTCAGTTGGCTAATTCGAAGAAAGTAATTTTAAATTTTCAAAAGCATTAGAATGTCAAACTTATTGTCAGATCAAGCAAAGATCCCCTTCTCATTGAAATATCCCGACGACATGCATCATGATAAAACACATCTGCGGCAAAATTATCTTTGACATCATAGCCGAATGAATTCTTCATTCTACTACCGTCTGCATATTTACAGCATCTTTTGAGCCATCATGTTTTCACATATCCTGTACAGACTATAATATTTTTTTGTTTAGAAAAAAATAATCTTATCAGTTTGCCAACACATTGTCGTTCTAGGCGCAAGAGTTGATGAGCTGCATGCAGATTTTTCGTGATTCTTCTTATTTCGAAGTTGCAGCATTCTCTGCGATGGATACATTTCGCTCGTTGGTGTAATTACAAAATAGTGGCCCATGCTAGAAGGATGTTGAATTTTCTTTAGTAGTTGGTTTCAGACGATCATACAGTCCATTGTTCTGTCATATTTCAGCACTTGATTTCAATTTTTCAAAACAGGTTTTGTACCTTTTCTCTGCTGGAGGATGCCTGGCATTTGATGCAAAGTGATAGGTGCAAATAATTCTGCTTTTTGTAGAAAGGTTGGTTAGGTCGAGGAACATTTTGATCAGGTGTGTATATACGTCTGTCCATGATCGCTAACGCTGCCACAATTTTGTGTTCCAAAAAAAAACATAACAGAAGATAAATGATTAGTGTAATAATAATAATAATTCACAGCCATATTCATTCCACTGCTGGATGAGATCTCTGCTTGGAAAGAAGTTGGTCTACTGCCCCGACACTTCCCAGACGTGTTGAGAGAGGAGCGCAGAAGCTCTCAACTATGATCACAATTTAATGTTATTCACAGCAGCTCCCCAATTGCATCACGATGCTTAGTGGGCACCTTTTCAGATCCTCTCGATTTGAAAAAAAAATCCTTAAAAGTGCTGGTAATCGAACCCGGGATCCCAAGATCAGCAATGAGAGATCCAAAAACTAGACCAACAAGGCGGTACATAATAACGAATTTGTTGTGGCAGTCACATCATAGTGGCGCGAGTTAAATATTTCCTAGAGTTTCTGACAAAATTTAAATGTTTAAACAAATATAATAAAATTACCGACCATAAAAAGAAAATAGATAAGGTAGGCCCTTATGACTAATTTCGGAAGAAGAATAAATCCATTATCTTCAGCCGTTTCCACTACAGCGCGAAATGTAAACTCAGCCAGTCCCAGCAGCGGCCATCTTGTATTCCAGGCCGCTATCTTGGATTCTACCTGATACAAACAGTAAGTCATATCATGTTTTAATGGTGACCACCTGAGGATCCCAAACAAAAGATTTTAGTTCCGGTAAAATTTATCCCACTCACATCCTCACAGATCCTGCTCTAAGATATTGATAAAAACGTACGAGGTTTTCTGAGAAGAAACAGGGAGGAGAATTGTCGCCGATACAATCAATTGTTTCAATAAATTGAAATTGGCCTCACACTGTTCTGACCAATGAAATTTGACATCATTTTTCAACAGACGGAACTAGGTGTACAGTTTATCGGAAATTCAGGGATGTGTCGGGGCACGAAATTGAGGATCCCACAGGAGAAAATATAAAATGGCGGACAACATTTTAGCTGATATCTCGATGGTTCTCCGGACAAAATATTCACTAGAATTTCTAGTTTGAGATAGGTAATCAGACATTTAGTGGGGTTAAGACGTAACCAAATTCGTAGAAAAAGAATTTCCAGGAGGTGGAGTGTTTGAAGCCATGCTGATACATGGCATATACTGTCATCCACGTAGTGACTTAGTACCGAATGTGGTGTTCCTTCTGTTACCAATTTGATAAGTGTGCTGAGCTGAGAACTACTTGTCCGCAACCCCACGGACAAGCTGTGTGATGAAATTTTCCGCAGGAGGCTATAGTGAAATCCGTTTGTGCTTAGATTTTTCCTTAAGAGGTATGGAAAAAAGGGCTGAGAAAGGTCAAGAAAGGAACGATATTTCTTTCCGGTAAGATTAGTCAAAACATCTTCGATATTGGGGTAGTTTGTTCCTATCGGTTTATTGACATTGTTGAGACTTCGAAGGTAACATATGAAACGTTATGAATGCACGTCCTTTTTCACTAGCATCATTTTATTCTGAACCCGAACACAGTTCAATGATCTTTTGTTCACGGAATTTTTCTAATTACTTTTTAATTTCTGAGCAGAGGTGGATGGGAACGGAAAACTGCCTAACATTTACTGGTTCATTGTTTCCAGTGTCTATGTGGTGTTTTAGGAGCAACGTCATCTCAAAACATGCCGGTATCCAATAAAAAGCTTCTGAAAATTCACGAATAAGTTAGTGTGATTGACTCTTTTAATCGTCAGACAAATCAGGATTACACTTGATTATGCTTGAATCTGCTAAGTTATTGTGAAGGTGGTGACGTTTCGGTATTTTCTCATCTTCTCTTGCAGATACCGTCATCAATAAAGAAGATGGCATATTGGCCAGATCAACCTCCGAATCGTTCTCTGGGAATGTGGAAATAATGTCGCATGGAACGGGAGTTCCAATAGTACCGTATTGTGGGTAGTGTTACACAATATCATTTTCGAGTGCGACCTAAATAAGATGGTGGAAGCAGACCGCAGTCCTATAGAACTAAGTGTGTCTTCTTCAGGATCTATAATAAAATTTTTGTCATTTCATTGGAAGTTCATGATTTGACTGCTACACATAACGTTGCCTTTGGTTTGAATTTCACCTTTCTTGTGGCCAATATTTCGGTTCGGTCCTCTATGATCAGTGTTTGGAAGACCATGTCCGGGACAATATGACAATTTTAGCCGGCTTTAGAAACAGGAATCAATCTGGTGCACGACAGAAGCGTGTCATACGTAGTTTGTTCAATTTCTGGTCGAGTGCAACATATTGGATTGGCAAAAAATCTCCCGCCAGAAAGCATAATCTTTGTTCAAAGAATATAAACTAAATGCATGGCGAAAAGTCTTATCATTAATTTTCAAATTGACCTTCGCTATTTCGATACTTACTACTCTATTCTCCTCTATTAGTTTAAGTGACGTTTGAATAGGTAGTCTCTTCGCGTTTTTCGGACAAAAATCTGTATTGAGCATCGAGCACTTAGCACTCCCATCAATCAGAAATCGCTGTGGTTTGTTGTCAATATGTGCCGTAATAAATTGAAGGTTGTTGCGTACCGTTAATGGGACAGAAATTTGCTTACTCGCATATCGACGTCACTTTTCGAAATAAGTGTTTCTTAGTTTTCCTGGTTGCTATTATTCTTGCGGCTATTATTGCTATTATTTCCGCCTCTTCGCCGACAACCACATACAATATGTTTCTTCCCTCTTTAGTTGTAGCAGATTTGAGGGTTGTTTCCTAATATTACCCCTACCACGATAATTATTTCTGCCGGGGTTATTGTTGTTACTGTTCGAAGTTTTTGTATCAATCTCGAGCAGAACTAATCCACTGTATCTCTTTGTTGTGTAGACGTTAATGGTTGTGCTGGCGGCTTTGGGGTTTGGTCTGTTTGAACCAAGCTCTGAAGGCGTTCAATTTCCATCTGTAAACTATCCAAATTTGTATTTGGTAGTATTACTTGTTGTATTGGGGACGGAACAGAACGCGAGAAGGGCGAAGGCTGAATTACCGATGATGCACCTGGCGTCTGTAAATGATTAAGACCATTCGTAACAGATGATTAAGCTTGTTGCTGTTGTAAATGTGCTTGCACGGCATTGCTTAGCGTTGCAACTTGCGTTGGCGGATACAACGTGAGAAACAGGACTGGGTCGTATTCAATGAACGGAGGTCGACATACTGTAGGATTTATCATCTGATTTAACCGCTCAATGTCTTCTCTCCTGCGCTCTGTGGTGGCTTAATATGTCTATGTTCAATATATCCGAGATTAACTCGTCGACCGTTGATTTTTTAGTTACCCACGACAACAAATCGTTCCTAAGGCCTTCTATGAGGCTTGTAATAATAAACATGTTGAAGCTTGAGGAAGGTAAGTGCGTATCAATCTAGATTTACCCATTATATACGCATACGTGCGTTCACCGGTCAACTGCTTAAGCGAAGGGATTACTTCCACCTTCCAGAAAGGACCAGCAATCCCTCTGAAAGCATCACTAAATTGATTATTTATGTCTTCTTAAGACTTTACAGCAAATTCATTAGAATGTGAGATTGTATATAAATAATCTAACGCTCGGTTTTTCAAGAACGATAGAAGGACACTTTGTTTTATCAGCATCTCTTTTGAATCGCTGTACCAGATTGTCAAAAGGTAGAAAAAATGTCTATCGCTGCGAGGTTTTGTCCCGAAAATTGGGGGTTCTTACCTTGATCAGCTGTTCTGCCAGAGAAGCACCTTCGAGTGTGGGGGTGGAACTGCCATTTTATTTGCTAAAGAGCTAGCCGAAAGTTTCGAAAAATAATTTAACATATTAAACAAATCAGTTAACTGTGTTTGAAACTTTGTTTCGCACCACTCGCGATCCCTTTAAAATGAGGATCTATAGACAGGTTTTCCCATCCGCCGTATTCATACTTAATTTTAAAAAAAACACGGAAACAAAATATAACACCTAAATATTTTAAACATTCTAGCCAAAGGAAAGAAATTGGACCTTTACCTAGTGCTTAAAGTATCAACCCAACACCATGATGATTTTAAGATCTTCTGTCTTGAAAGTCGGGGTACCATCGAAACATTGATATGACGTGACTAAGGAAAACCGTTACCTGAATGAGAAGAGTGGCAGGAGGGTACTCTGGGAGCGTATTACCGAATAGATGGTAGGCATAGAATCGGGATCAGAGGAGCACTAGGCTGAACAAATGGCATATGCCATTCCAAAACAGAGTGAGAGATTTATTGATCCCAAATATACAAAAAGAGGTCTATTAAAGAGTAGACGGCAACCCAGATGTCACCATCTCAATAATAATACCTGTTATAACAGACAAATATCTCACTTACCCGAGGTGGGACAACAGATGACGATGAGCTGCTGATACGCAACCTAAGACCTTCCAAAATAAAATCGAGACGGTGTGTTGAAGATTCAATCATACCTAGCTAGCGTGCTGATTAATGTGACGCCCAAAGAATCCCTGAATTAATGGATCTAACAGCTGGCGTGACCAGGGGCCTGGCTCGGCCTTGTGATCCTGGATAAGACCAAGTAAGTGACAGCGAGAACATGAAGGACTGTTAACAGTAGCCTATTTATTATAATGATCGATGAAGTAGCGTTGTACTGTCGCCTTTTATACAAAACTTCAGCTTGTCAGGAATGTCTTATTGTTGTGTCCCCATTCTTTTGTTGCTTGGACTCTTTGTAGTGCCGACTGCGTACAAGTTTCTTCGGAGTGAGATCATCATGTGCGCGGAGCGCAGGTGAGCTGTTGTTCGGGGCTTTATGGTGGTTATATTATTCCAATTTTTGTTGTTACTGGGAAATAGTCTTTATTATTATTTTAATGCGTATAATATTATAATTTACAAGTAAAGTTTTATTCTTTTTTTTCTTCTTTTTTGAGATTTTTGTACATGTATTAATTTGATTAAGATAGTACTTTCGGTAATAGCACTTTATTTTTAAGAATTAAAGTATGTAAGAGTGATTTAGCAGTGCTTGATTTTATTTATTTAATGTAAGTTTGAAGTAGGTAGTTGTAGTAATGAGTTCCTGTAAAATTCGTGCCAGCTGCCGCGGTTAGACGGGGGGTGCGAAGGGAAAAGATAATGATTGTTGTAGTTAATATTTTGTTTAATGAGAATTAATATAATTATTTGGTAGGTGAAATTATTATGCTTGTTTATGTTCTTTTTATTGAGCCTATGAAAGTGTCAATATAAACTAGGATTAGATACCCTATTGTAAACTTTGTAAAGCTAATGATGAAGAGTGGGGTAATAATAGTTATGTTCTTGAAACCCAAAGAATTTGGCGGAATTTTAGTATATTTAGAGGAACCTGTCCCTCAATATATAAATTGGCGCTGTCGAAATGGTGTCTTCTAAGCTTTTGACGCAAGCAATCTTTGAGAAATTCCGTATGGATCATATGGACATACAGTTTATAAAGATCACTTCGGATTGTATTGCGAAATGTGTGTTCAGATCATGGTAATGTTCTATTGTTGGTTTAGGAGAATGTATTGGAAATAGAATATTGGCAAATGCTTTCCAATGAAGGATAAGTATATCGTAGATGCGAAATCTTTCCCATTATCTAAATCAAGAATCTGAGATGAAGAAAGATTTTAGCATTTTCAACGATATATACTTAGATTGATTATTCCAACCAAAAAGTATTTGGTTTTAAACCTCAGGAGAAGAATACTTATATTTTATTGGTCACAATAAAATATTAGCATAAAACTAAAAAAAATTCTTTTAGACTCAGGAGCAACAGTTTCGGTAGCTGATTTCAGATTTTACTCTTAGTACTATAAACACAAACAACTGAATAATACAAATTGAGCCTCAAGGGAAGCTTCGGGCACTCATTTGCAGGTGATGTGAACAGCAATAGTTAAAATAATACATATTGAAATAAACTTTGAATGAGAACTAATCATAGTACAGAATAAGGCAGATTATGCAATTTGGGACTTTCATTGCTACGGCCTAACTGGAAAATGAGCATTATTCCAATCGATACTACAATACAGTCACCACAACTTTTACATGTAGTCCAAATTACGAGAAAGAAACGCCTCTTTACTGCTAGAAATGATTAGTGAAGCTCTCAAGGAAGCTATCTCAAAACCTATAATTCTGTATAAATTACACTTCAAACTCAACCAAAAACTCTTCCAATTTTTAGAAAATTTTCTAAATACATTAAAATTACGGGAAAAATTTCATGAAGAGTTTAACAAGTTACAAAAGCAAGATAGCATTGTGCATGTAAAATACAATGAATGGGAAACATCGCTGCAGTGGTACGGAAAATGTAACGATGACATAAGCTTTTGTTTGCGTTTGAAGAATATCCTTAATAATGCATCAGATAACGTACCCATTACCTAGAATCGACGATATCCTTAATGAACTTCAGGGACATACAGGTTTTAGAGTTCTAGATTTGCGGAGCGCTTATCTACAGTTAGAAGTACTTAAGGACTCCCAAAGATTACTGACAACTAGCACTCGTTGGGGAATTTGTGTTGATAAACGTTTACCATTTGGATTGAATAATTTCGCCCAAACATTCCGGAAGTTTATTGATGATCCTTTAAGTAACTTAGAAGGTATAGCTAGTATGGCATCTAGGTGACGTCTTAATATTTAGGAAAACATGGATGAATGTAAAGATAGTGTAAGAACTGTGCTAAACTTAATCAAACATCATAACGTTAAGGTGAGAAAAGATTAAAGTGTAGTTTTCTTCGTAAATCTCCTGCATAAGATTCATCTTAAACTTAGATGGGATCAAAGTATCGCTGCAGAAAATATCACATATAGTGACAGTAGCGTAACCACATAACCTGACTAAACTGAAACCATTTCTCGACATGACGATCTACTATTGTAGACACATACCAGGAAAATCTATGCAAAACAACAATCTCCGTTAGTTATTAACGAAATTTTCTAAATGACACTGGATAAGTACATATAACCACGAATTTCAAGTACTGAAAGAAGTATTAGAGAATATATTACTGTTACAGCTTTTCATCCAGATGTTGTAGTTACAATCACGATGGATGCTAGTTCAGGCGACGTGCGATGTTTCCTGAACTTCGCTAACTTTGACACAAGCCGAAATACTAAATACATGACTCGCGGAGTTGTTTTGCACTTACAAAATGTCACAAATACATATACAGGAATCATATTACTTTATTGAAAGTTTCTGTTCCAGTCAAGTTGATATTTTCCGAAAAGTCAATTCAAGATACAGCTTCCACTGCTTGTTTGTCGCTACTATATGGCATCACGTTTAAATTTGGTACACCAAGTCAGTCGAGGTGGTTGACTTTTATCACGAAGACCTCTAGCAACCACCACAGGGGACAGCGAAATTTCTACTTAATATATTTCTTCTACAACAAGTCCAACAATTTCACAAGACCAAATTCGTGAATACCGGAAACAGGATAGTTGTGCCAGAAAATGTTAGAGTAGATCATGTATGAAAATAATATATGCAAACGGAACTCTTAGGTCTTTTCAAGAACCCAATCATATGGATTAATAGAGTGAAACATTTGCATTTATTGAGGTCAAAGGATAGTTATTCCCTGAGTATAAACATTTTTTTAAACTCATATAACAATACTACAGGGGGATACAAAAGATGATACTCACAGCAAGGGTATCGGTTTGGTGACTTCACATTGATGACGATATTAATGCTTTAGTACAAAATTATGGAATATGTAGATCAAGGACAAATAAATCCAGAACTTCAAATATTCAATCATGGCCACTAACTAATGACCAATTCCCAAGAATAAATTTAGGCCTTGAAACTTGGAAAGGAATCTTATTTCTCGTGTGCACCGATAGCTAATATAGAATAGCAATGACATCCTTAGTAAACTTACAGGTACAGAGGGAACATTCAATAAACTAGTGCAATATTTTTAAACGTTCAGATAACCTATATTATAATTTCCATAGCAAAAATTTACTTTTTATATTTAACATAATGTAAAATAATAGCTTAAGTTTTATTAAAAAAAAAGTGTAACAGTTTCTCCAATTAACGCACTCCAACGGACACAGTAAACTACATAAACAACACAATTTCTAGCGAGACAGCTATGTGGTTCCTGATTGACCCTCTGCCGTACAATCTCGTACTGACTAAATAAAGTGAAACAACCCCGAGTTACAGTTCATCACCTTTTCCCCTTTCATTTGTATAAATCTTGTTTCATTCCATTTTCTGAATGTCTTCTATCTTCCTGTTCCAGCACTTTCACTTCACTCCAATCCACTAAATGTCACGAGTCTCTTACATATTTGAATACATTAATTAACAACAATAACTAGTTGGTTCCCACTACCAAGTATACAATCCCAAAATAAACTTTGCCCTGTAGAAATTTTATAAGTAATACAACATTATAATAAATGAAAGCTAATAAAAAGCTAAAAGAAACACTAAGCTAAACATAATTACGTCCTACATTAAACGCACAATTTATATTTTAATGCTAATAAATAACTTATTGCATTGTTCATCAGTTTTAAGCCCCGAGTTACAAGTCATCTCTTTTTCCCTTCCACGTTTATAAATCATGCTTCTTTCCATTTTGTGACAGTCCTTCTATCTTCCTGTTCCAGAATTTTCACTTCTCCCAATTCACTAAATGTCACAAGCCATTTATATGTTTGAATGTAGGATTTCTGTCCCACTTCAAACTAACATTATAGTTATGTTCTTTTATCCTCTCTCTTAACCTCTTTCCTGTTTCCCCAATAGCATATTTCACAATCACTACCCTTGATTCTATAAAACACTTTTTTCTCCATCTTTCAGTTCTCCTCTTCTCTCTTCTTTTTTCTCCTCCTTCTCTTATCATCTCCAGTAGCCTCTTGCTTCCTGTTCTGTACGTTGAAATACCTCCCATCCTCTTCAGCTATCTCTTCATAACTTCTATTTCCTCTGTGCTTCAACCTTCTCTTATCCCACATATTTCTACTTCGGATAAGTATATAATTAAGCACCTATTATTCTAAGTATATTAAAGCTAAACTTTGATAGTTAGTGTAGCTCCGATGCTGAATAGGAGCTCGTCAGGAACAAATGGAAGGACAGGAGGAGAGCGGAGATTTCTCAGAGACAGCAAGTGTGGTTCCTGAGTAAGGGCTTAATGCGAAAAATGACTTCAGAAGGCCTGGAAGTGGTCATGAGAGAAGTGAAGTGTGAATCGAGTATATATAAAATACTCATTAAGAAGATTGAAGAAGAACCGATTTGGAATGAAATTAGAGTTAAAGAGCGCTGGTTAAATTGGTGTGAAGAAAATTCAGAGCGGTTGAAAAGTAACATTAGTAATGGTTTGTTGGTGTTCGCGAAAGAATCGGTTATAGAGAGACTTAGTGTTTGGGAAAACAAGTTCAGTATAAAAGTGCACAAGGGACTGGAGGAAATAGGAGTAAGACAAAAATCGAAAGAAGAAGAGAAGAAGGACATAAAAAAAGTGGTGGTTATAGGGAATATTTTGTCGGATGAAGATAAGAAATTATTATAATTTAAGCTTTAAGTTAAAAATGAAAGAGTGGATGCTGCAGGGATCAAATACTGAGTGAAACAAGCGATAACCCAAGTACAGGGCAAGATGGTAAGGGACAAGATAACGAGAAGGGCTACGGTAATAGTGAAAAAGAACATAAGAATGAGTACAGTGTGATGGAGAACAGAATGAGAAGGAAAGATACATACATATATATATATATATATATATATATATATATATATATACATATATGTTGAACAAGCGCGCAAAGGTGGCGCGGCGCGATTGTAATGATGGAGAGAATTGGTACAATGAAAAATTGAGTGAAATCTGTGATGAAACTTATGAAGTGATAGTAGATAGAACTATGTGTGAAGAAATAAATGGAAATTTGATGGTATCGCTAACGAAAGAAGGCTACTAAAGTGAAATAAACGAAGAACGCAGGATACTACTTATGAAAGCTTCCCAAAAATTCACAAGGAGAAATTGAAATTAACAACCATGTTGGATTGCAGGAAAATATATTTGAGCAGCAGGAAGAGAACATGCACAAGGTGGCAGAGATGATAATTGGACAACAGGAGAGTGCTAGTGCGAAGAATTCCGTGAAATAAAAAGAAGGCTGAGGGAAGTAAGGAAGACGAGAGCTAAATCGATCATGTTCAATGTAGATGTAAAAGCAATGTTCACGATGTTAAGAAGAAAGATCATGGTGAGGGTGGTAACAGAAAATATGAGGGATAGTATGGTTGATAGCTCGAGTGTGGAAGGGGTGAAAGAGGCGCTGAGAACTGTGTTGAAGAGTTATTGTGCCATAGGTGATAAGTTGGTCAGAATTAAGGACGAACTGAGCATAGGTTCAAGGTTGAATGCAGTGCTGGCGGAGATCGCTATGCATAAATTAGAGAAGGAGGTATGGCTAAAATGAGATGACACGTTAGTGTTTTCAGTAAATATGTTGACAATTATTTAGGTATATGAAAGGCCACACAAAGGCAGTTGGAGAAATTTGTAATATAAATTCAAGTTAGAGACAAAGGAATATAACCGTATAATGGATTTTGTACCGTTTGCATGCCAGACGCAAATCAAGTCCCACAATAAGAACTTCCCTCATACGCCAAAGGGGTGTACTCGGAGTGGTACGGACAGTTGGATCAGGACACCCGATAAAATGCAATGGGAAAGGTATGTCGACAGACAACCTAATACGCTTACACTTCCTCGATAGCGAATATCTCTCGTGGCGAAAAAGATTGCAAACCTTCCTCACTAATACCCTGAAGATACCCTTCGCTGGAAGGCGAAAACTACTTACAACTGAGATAAATACTGCTATGCGCGAGATCCTGATCACAACCGACTAAACTCACACACAGACTGGTGAAAGCATCGTTTCGAATATTGGCGCGAACAATTCGACTTTCAGAAAGACCGAGCTGTGACTAGTAGCACACAAAATCAATTATCACTGTCGAAAATGAATAAATTTAGATTTTTGTAAACCAATGAGCATGTTTCATCAATGATTTCAAATTATGTGAATGATATTGAGTAGGAAGCAGCTATTTATTTTTGTTAACTATATCTTATAACAAGATAAAACACTGTTGCTATATAAAAGTAGTGTAGATTGGAGTTTTGATATTATACATTTAATTTCTTTTTTATTGTGATTTCGCTAGCGGGTTATATTTCCCGTTCAACAGCAGGTATATCTATTACGAACTACCAATAAGACCTACTGTGATGTATCAATAATAAATGACAATAAATTCCAACTGTAAAGCTTGCTTCCTAACTAACATCACTTCTCTGAATGCAGCTACTGCGAAAGAAGTACATAAACTGCTCTCATATTCATAAACAATATGAATTATAATACGTTGTAGCTTTTTTAATTTACAACAATAAAATGGATAATTATTATTTTTAACTATAACTGTACTAGATAACATGAAAATGTATGAGCTCTATTTGACTTGTGGTATGATACTCAATTAATCGACAATTTCACCTATATTCGTTTTTATTTTTATTTTGCTTTGGTTTTGATATGTGTATCAAAATCTGAATCACGGTAAAGCAAATAAGTATGTCGTTCGATAATGAAAAACCTGAGTATTTTCTCTATTTTAAACGCATATGAGATCCTTAGGTTCTCCTACTTTCTTCTACTTAAATAATTTAGATGGGCCTGCGTTTACCTATTTATTGGTGAAGTTCCCTGTTATCAACGAAGATTCCAACAATGATGGACAACGATTCTAGAAAGAAATGCGCCTCTGAAGAAGCTTATAACCTCACACCAAGACACCTATCTTCAACAGCAAGGTCAAAATGTGATCGATAGACTCTCAAACCAGTACCTTTCTCCACCAATAATTTTAATTACCACAGAGAAACGTGCCTGGGTGAATTAAATTAATATCTAGAATACGTATATTGTTTCAGTATTATTTAATAAATAGCTCTTAACCTATTGAACCATATATGCCTAAGTTACTTGAACGTCAGCAGCTAATATACTTGTAACTGTCGGTTAATCTTTTTAGAATGAAACATCTATCTGAGAAGAAAAAAAATGTTTTCGGCAATTATAGCTCAAGTAGTATAGTATATTCAATGCTGTATCACAGTCTCTGGACCTCGTATAACAACGTAATGGAATCTCCTCACAAGATATTACTCATAAATTTCATAATGTTGAGAACAATCATTTACTAACGCATATTTGCTTCGAAACAAATATTTTAAGTTCCTGGTTTCATCAAACTATTTTTACAGCGTATTCTTCAGTTGAAACTAATTGTCACACTCTGTTAATTTTTATACAAATATCAAGATAAAGGGCTACTACTGTTTTTTTTTATAATTTGCACGTATTTTGAGTGTGTCGTCGAACTACCTGAATGCTTAACACTTAAACAGAAGATGCAAGATAGTACGAAACGTTTGGTCTAATACTTTTAACACCTCTACGCAGTGTCGATGAAGGTACGATATTTAGCTTATGAATTGTAATATCCAAATTTTAGTAAGTATTAACAGCCTTAATTCCACCGAACGACTAAGCCCTTGTACTCCATCGATTCCGTGGTCATTTAGTTAGTTTGTGGATACACGATCAATACCACTTCCAAGAAAACAATACAGGAAAACACTGCATCGATGCTTAGATTAAAATATGAACACCTTTTGGCCTTATACTTGACCTAACCTGTACATCTTCATAACTGCCTTTAGGTTGCGCAGAAGTTTATTTTCAAACAAAACCCTTTCGCTTTGACAAATCACCATTGCAGAGCGGCCTGTTGGAAGCAAATAGTATCAATCACAAACAATGCTACGTATTAAGTTTAATTAAACGTTTAATTAAAAATGTATGCTTTTACTGGAATGAATGTGGAAAGCACTTCGAATGTTTGCTATATTAAAACCTAACACTCAGTAAATTTCTGTGCTTTCACACGTCACTGAAAATACGTGTCTTTCTTTTGAGAGATATTCCACTCTATCTTAGGCCTAAAAACACTATAATATATGAACGATGCCAACGGCCTGTCTCTACTATGTGCAGAAAACAAAAACCCATTATTCGGTATCTGCCACAACCGCCTTGTACTTGAGTGGCATGGAATACGCATTTCTCGAGCAACGTTGATTTAAATATTAATATACTTACTACGACAATGCTAGGTGAGAAGAACAAACTATAGAACACGTACGTGTTGTCTTCGATCTACTTTATGACATTAACAATTCTGCACAAAATGTGAAGACAAGGTACAGCCTATTCCAAAAAGTTGACCGCATTGATTAAACTGTTTTGAGCTGAAAATTCTGCAAGTCCAACTTCAGTTATCTTCGAAAACAGTAAACGAAAGATGCCAGGTTCGAGTCGTGGAAGGAAGGATGAACCTTTGCAGT